>NNCF01129288.1:0-90439 GCA_002313205.1 Laupala kohalensis | reverse complement strand
TGTACTCAACTTTGGCACGGTTGTGTACATAAATTCTGTAGCCCCATCCTGGCCCGGGTTTTTCTCCGTTTTTCCTTCGGGTAGAGGCGGATTTATCATACAGGTTCTCTAGGCTTTGTCTAGGGGCGTGTTTATTGTAACAATAAATCGTGAATTTAGTGTTATTTCAATTCTTATGATTTTTAAACACTATATTCAGAATAATCTATAGTTCGATAATAACTTGTACATGTAAATTTACAAACATATTTGCGTTAAATTACAAACATATTGACATAATATATGTATTATTACTCGCAGTTGATGGGATGGTCCCTTGCTTGCTTCCGGAGAGTAAATTAGTTTTTTCTTCCCTCCACGTGGTCATACGCAATTTGTACTGTTTTTGACAATAAATTTATTATTATTATTATACTTTCCGAAATTTCTTCGCACCCCTTGTAGTGCATACTCATGAATAAGCACCCACCACTTCAATTCTTATTCGAATTAGTTCTTCCTTGGGATACAAAAAGTTGCTTTTTGTGTTATTCATTGTACCAAGAATAAAAATATCAAAATAAAAGAACGTTGTTATCTTTTATTTATTGCCGCACATTGCATGACTTTTTATTCGTCATTAATTGGAAGGAAAATAGAAGAATAACTTTGTATTAGTCATTTATTTACATAAAGTAAAAGAATATATTTCTATTTTTTTAACTCTCAAATGAAAGAATAACTTTTTATTCGTCACTTCGTTACTTTAAATAAAAGAGTAACTTCTTATTTGTCAATTATAGTCGAATACTAAAATAACTTTTTATTCGTCATTTATTTAGAAGTTATAAGAATATCTTTTTACTCGTCAATCGATGAGTTGCAAATGATGAAAGAAACAAGGAAAATAATAATTTTCAGTACTTATATGTTTCGTCCTGTTCGAGCGGCAGTCCATACATTTCTGTGACGCTGTTGAACTTTTATACTCAGTTGAAATATTGATACCACGAAGAAAAATTTCTTTTTTGACAAGAACACTAAAAAGAAAATTTTGCTCTTTGAATATTTTCACTGTATAGAATATTTTCCGAGTTACATAAAAAAGTGTAAATGTAGTATCAACTTGACGCAGTAAATGTACTAATCTGTACCAACAAGAATGAATAGGCTGAGAAATAATAATTTTTTGAAAGCTTTTGTCAACTAATATGATACAATTTTAGTGCCCACTCACATAAATAATATGCCCAATTAAGAGAAAATTCGAAAAAATAAAAAAAAGTTTTTTTTACAAATTTCGGTGCGTTGTCCCACCTGGAATTTTTTCAGTCCATGTCGTCTGATAGTGAATCAACAGTACTTCAAAATAAAGAAAATTTTCTTTCAACCATCCAAAAATTGTCATCACAAAATTTAAAAACGCTGTAAAATATTGAACTTTTTACCAAACTTATTATTTTGGTATGATGTGAACGAATGTTCGTTCTTTCCATTATTTTAAACCTCAAGTCTTTAACATTAAGTGTGGTAGATTTTGAGCAATTACGAAAAAAGGAATCTTTTGCCCTGGCGACGCGGGATGATGTTTTTTTGAGTCAAACATTTCGTCAGAAAAATTAATTTTGATGACAAATCGAATGAGTCATATCTCAAGAAAATCTGTGTAAAGGGACTTTTTACCATTTTACCTGCTATACCCTTCCCCCCCCCAACTTTTCTTTCGTCTTAAAGTTAATGAGAAAATTGAAAATAAAACACAAAAGAAACATATTCGAAGAAACAGTTTGGACTTCCTCCTTCCTCAGTCTCGTAGATAATGAACCTATTCTGGAATAAAAAGTATTGCTTTTTGTGTCAGTCATTGTACCAAGAATAAAAATATTGAAATATAAAAGTTATATTTTATTTATTGCCACACATTCAAAGAATGACTTGTTATTCGTCATACATGGTAAGTCAAATAAAAGAATAACTTTGCATTCGTCATTTATTTACTTAAAGTAAAAGAATAACTTTTTATTAGTTCTTTATTTAACTGTACAGTGGCAGAATAACTTTTTATTCGCCATTTCTTTACGTTAAATAAAATAATTCGTTATTTGTAAATTAATGAGTGTCGAGTATAAGAATAACTTTTTATTCGTTATTTTTACTTTGTTGAATAATGAAAGATTTATCAATTTTACATTTTTTATTCCCTAAATAAGAAATTTGCTAACCCCGATAATAACAGGTTGGCGCCACTCTAAACGGTTTCCTGTAAATCGCCCACTGTATGGTCCCAACCTGTGCGTCGGAGAACTGCAGCTCCCGAATTATCAGCAACCTTTCCACTCTCCTTGTTCACCGATCCTCCCAGCTATTTGGCCGGCTTCGTTCATGGGTCATCGAATACGCGTAAAACCACAAAGCACGAACTTTTTACTCAGTGCTTCTAATCTAATCGGGTTTAGCAAATTTGTAATCTAAGCATGAAACTTTAAAGAAAAGGAGTGCAAACACGGTATAATTCTCACATTTCTACACGTCCATTAAGCTGCCAGACAACATATGGCAGAATACATTTTTTAAATTTACATCAATTAGTGTTAATTTGAAGCTAATTAAGTGTTCTATTTCCAAATTTGCCGCTCTCATAGTTTTCAAGTTATTTAGTATTCTGCTGGCAGATTACATATTTTTCAAAAATCAAACTACGCTATTACTTAGTGCTAATTTAATACTAATTAAGTACTCTACTCCTTAATTTGTCGAAAAAAACTGATGTTTTGAATTCTGTTATAATAGTGGATTTCATTTCCTTTGTGGATGAAGTTTGCAAAGCTGGATGGTACTGAAAGCAATGATTGGGATAAGGAAATGTTCGTGTTTTAGAGGAACTTAAAACCTCATGGATACACCTGTACTTCATTAACTCATTTGAATATAAATGCTTCCACGATTCTGACAGTGGGAGACATTGGTTCTCCTGACAATATTTATTGCTATGTGGTAGATTGTGTGTATTCCATTATTATCTTCGTTCAAGGTATATTTGCTGTGGTAGTTTCATTAATCCACTGACGAAAAGATCACAGTTCAGAGACCCATGCAGCATGCTCCTCCAAAAAGACAATCCGAAGGCTGGACAAAAACAGATCAAGAAAAAACTGAATACTTTGCTAATCATTTAGCAAATGTATTAACACTTTTTCCTCGTGAATCACATCATATTATAATTTTGGAAGAAGAGGAAATAACTAAATACCTAGATGTCCCTTAGCAGACGAATCTTCCAATAAAGTATTTTATACGACAAGTGATGCTCACAGAATATTCAAAACCCCAACAAAGTACCTGGGTACGACTTGATAACTGGAAGAATTCTACAGAACCTACCTAGAACAACAATATCACTCATCACGTCAATTTTTAACTCCATATCACGTCAATATTTAACGAGTAGGATATTTCCCGCAATCATGGAAGTACGCACAAATTATTCTTATCCCTAAACCAGGAAAACTTCTTCAAGAAGTTACATCCTACTGGCTGATCAGTTTTCTACCAATTCTCTCGAAAGCATTTGAAAACCTGTTTTTGGAACGACTACAGAAGATCAATTCTACAACTGAATAAATACACTGATAGTAGACAACATCAACAAAGTCCTAGAGGAAAAGACGTATTGTTCTGCGGACTTCTTGGATATCAGATACTAATATCTTATTTAAACAATATATTTAACAGAAAAAGCATAAAAACGAACTATCGTCCAATTAGGCGTTCCACGATTCTGTAAATCTTATACACTTCAGATTTGCTCACACAAGACAAAACAACAACTGTTACATTCGCTGACGATACCGCAATCCTGGATTGGACAAAGATCCAACACAAGCTACTGTCAAACTTCAAGATCGCCTCACAAAAAATACAAATTGGTTAAACAGATAGTATATATAAAAATGGGAGCAAATCAAAACACATAACATTTACAATGAACAGAAGAACCTGTCCACCAGTATAGATTAATCATAAGTATCTATACCAGGGAGAGGAAGTGAAGTATTTGGGTGCTCATCTTGACAGGAGAATGACATGGAAGAAACATAAGTATCTACACAATCATAAGTATTTACAATGAACAGAAGAACCTGTCCACCAGTATAGATTAATCATAAGTATCTATACCAGGGAGAGGAAGTGAAGTATTTGGGTGCTCATCTTGACAGGAGAATGACATGGAAGAAACATAAGTATCTACACCCATTTCCTCACAATCTTCTCAGTTCCCTGCATTATGTACAAAATTTTCTCATGATAATGAAAAAATTAAACCAATTCTCAAATACCTGTATCATATCATAGCCTCCAAATCCTCCACAAAATCCCTCTTCAGCAAACCGGCTGTACTTGTGTATAAACAATTCCCTAACCATTGTAAGTTTTATATCAGGGTTTTCCACTGCGTTTGGTGTCGTGAGAGAAAGTCAGAGGAGCGAGACTGAAGTCTTTGTAGTTATTTCATATTTGTGGAGGTTAGTCGGTCGTTTATAGACAAATACAGAGTATTTGTTGAAAAGGGATTGATTAATTTATTGTACCTTTGAACACTAGTCTAACGCACACACTTAAAACCTATATAGTAATACAAGTAAGCAAAGTTTTCTATATCAGTATGTTTTCGGTTTTTTTTTGCTGACATTACCTTCTTCACCAGGCTCCACAACTCTGATGGGAGACTTTTGGCCTTCTAAACAATTTGCTTCCACGCCTTCCTATCTTCGACCTTTTTTCTCCAATTCACCTTCATTCTACGTAAATCATTGTAGATGTCCTCTGACCATTTATTCTTCGGTCTTGCTTGAGGTTTAACACGTAATGGTTTCCATTCCCATACCTTCTTAACAGTTCTTTTTTCCCCCATTCTGCAGAGATGGCTAAACCAGCTCAATCTTTGAGATTTAATGCAATTTATTATATTTATGAATTAGTTTGTTTAATTCTGCATTTGTTTTAATTTTTCAAAAACCATTTTCTTCTCTTGTAGGACCAAATATCTTCCTGAGTATTTTCCTTTCAAACACTGCAAGTTTACCTTATTTACATCTTTTAACACCCATGTTTCACTACCATGTTACTGTGGGTCTTATGATTGTCCACTATAGTTTTAATTTCATGGTTTTGGTTACTAATTTGCTCTTAAATAGTGTTGCAAAATATGCCTTATTGCCCATAGTGATTCTTTCTTTTATTTCTTCGTCAATCTCATTCATACCAATAAATATGGATCCAAGAAATTTGAATGAGTTAACTGCTTCTATTTGAGTGTTGTTCACTTTGAGATTTTCAGTTCTTTTGGCTTTACGAGAACATTGCAGAAATTTCGTTTTCTTTTCATTTACTACAAGGCCAAGAGGTGCAAATAATAATTTGAGCTATGGTAAATTTCTGTTAATGACTGTTTAGTCCTTGCGGTTATTAATACATCATCTGCGTATCCCATTTGCTTTAAACGTGTGGAAATGTTCCCTCTTGTGTCCATTTGTTTCAAGACTGTGTCTATTCCTATGTTAAAAACGGTTGCAAATAGAGGAGCCCCTTTCTTGACACTAGATAACACATCAAACTGGTCACTGAGCTCATTATTAACTTTTACTATTACTTTGTTATATGTTAATGTTATAATAATTAGTGGTACAAGCTTCTGTGGAACTTTATTTAGATATAGTCTATCAGGTATTTTATCTCTTTTAATTGAGTCAAAGGCTCTAGTACAGTCCACAAAAATATTGTAGAGGTCAATACTATATTCATGGCATTTTTCAAAAATTTGTGTGATCATAAAGATATTATCTATTGTTGATTTATTTGGTCTAAATCCTGTCTGGGTCTTATCAAGTTGACATTCAACAATGTCGGTAAGCCTCTTATTCTCCAAGATTGCAAAAATCTTGTAGGCTATGTTCAACAGAGAGTTTTCACAGTCCAGACTATCACCTTTTTTAAACATTGGACATATAATCCCTTCATTCCATTTAGTAGGTATTTGTTCCTTTTGCCATATATTTAGGACTAATCCATATAATCTTTGACCAATTGTCCTGCCTCCGCTTTTTATGTGCTTTGGGGGAATATTGTCTGAACCGGCAGCTTTACCAGATTTTAAATTCCCAATTATATAACATACTTCGTTATATGAGGGAGGTTCTAGTTCATGCTCTAGTTCTAATAATCCTTCTGGGTAGCGGGGTAAAACATCTTGTGTATCTGCAATTGTTATGTTTATATTATTTTTAAAATAATCTTTCCACCTTTCTAGTACTGCAGGTTTTTGAAAGAGAATATTTCCTTCTTCGTCCTTACATAGGGTAGGCACACTTGATTTTTTCTTTTGCAGTTCCTTGACTTCCTTAAAAAAGTTCGTTGCCTCTTTTGTTCAGTAACTCTCTTTCACTTGGTTGATTTTATTATTTATCCAATCTCTCTTCTTTGCTTTACAGATTTTGTTGTCCCGCAGTCTTTTCAGTTTTTACAACTCATAGGTAACTCTAGTTTTAGCTTGTATGTATCTATATCTTGTCTCATTTTTCTCCCGTGTTATTTGTCTGCATTCATTGTCCCACCATTCACTCCTAACAGGTTTTTGCTTCCCTATTGTTTTAATAGCATTATTATTGAATGTTTGTTGAATGTTATTCCATTCTTCATTTACATCTTCTGCAACAGGGAGATCTTTAAGTTTTCTGTAGAGTTCTGAGCGATAGTCCTTGAGATTTGCGGGATTAGACAAACTGGCTTTATTCCAATTGCTTACATGCGGTATTTTCTTCTTATATACCGCAGGAATATTTAGGTGAAGAACTGTTCGCACTAAATAGTGATCTGAATCAATATTTGGGCCTCTTAGGGCTCTTACGTCACTTACGAGGTCTTTTTTGGTGCTGTTGATCAAGACGTGACCAATTTGGCTCACCACTGTTTGTCCAGGAGTATTCCATGTTCTAGATTAATTCTCTTATGCTGGAATTGGGTGCTCATTATCGTGAAGTTATGTTCTAATGCAAATCCACATAGGAGTTCTCCATTGTTGTTTGATATCTCATGCAAAGTGTACCTGCCAGTTACTTTGCTATAGGTCTCTTCCTTCCCTAATTGCGCGTTCAGATCTAGAATTAAAATAGTGTCACTTCTGGGAACATTTTCTAGTACCTGTTGCAGATCTTCATGAAACTCCTCTTTATATTCTATTTCTTTCTCTTCTGTAGGGGCATATACACTGATTAATGATATGTTATTATATTTTCCTTTAATACGTAATTTACACATTCTTTCATTACGAGGAACAAAACTGATGACATATTTTTTAAGATATTTTTACACAAACTTATACAAAAAAACTTATACCCGCTTGACTTGACGTGGTTTTTGTGCCACTGTAATACAGAGTAAATTATTTCTTATTAATTACTCCATTTTCCTTCCATATTATTTCCTGCAATGCAACAATATCTAGTTTAAGTTTGTCGATCTGTTCGGCCAATTCATTCATTTTTCCCGGTTGCAGTAGGGTAAGAACATTCCAAGTACGAATATTCCTAACCTTATTTATTAGCATGATTCATTGTCTGTCCTTGACACTTTTCCGTGGCAGATTGTTGGGGTTTCTTGCAGTGGGCTTTTTCACACAGGGCAGGTCGCTGGCCTGACACCCTCACCCTCCTCCTTCATCCGGGCTTGGGACCGGCAACAGCACTGGGAGAATACTCGATCCACCCCCCAAGCACTGCAGGCGGAGTTTGCTGACATTATCATGACTTTAAAATATGAAAATTCCTAATATTAGAACATTTCTTTTCACAACGACAATAATAGAGGTCAATTAGCAAATGTAGCCCTTAATTAGCCCAAAGTTGTACTCAATGTTGGTAGAGTTACATTTTTCAAAATAATATTTTTGTATGTTTGCTGGCATCGTTCTTTATTGACAGCATGAAAATATGTCTTACTTATAATAATAATAATAATAATAATAATAATANATAATAAATTTATTGTCAAAAAACAGTACAAACTGCGTATGACCACGTGGAGGACAATAAACTAATTTACTCTCCGGAAGCAAGCAAGGGACCATCCCATCAATTCCGATCAAGGACCCTAAGGCAGAGACGGATTCAAAACTTTCACCAAAAGTTCCTAGATAAGATGAAAAGTTAGCTGCGAGTTATAATACTAATAGAATGTCAATATGTTTGTAACTTAACGCAAAAAATTTACATGTACGTACAAGTTATTATTGAACTATAGATTATTAAACCACGCCCCTAGACAAAGCCTATAGAACCTGTATAAGAAATCCACCTCTACCCGAAGGAAAAACGGAGAAAAACCCGGGCCAGGATGGGGCTACAGAATTTATGTACACAACCGTGCCAAAGTTGAGTACACATAAAACTAAATTAATATGAGCCAAACGGCAACACAATCATGCAAGAAAATACTTTTTGAAATTGTTATAAGTTATTTAAAAAGTAGTACAGCAATGGCGTGATAAAGTACAAGACGGATTTAACTTTTATTAAAATCAAAAAATTATTTTACTTTGTAGAAGCACTGGTGCAGGAGGTAGTTTTTAAACACGGATTTGAAGATATTCAATTTCATAATATCTTTTATATTCTTGGGCAGGGAATTATATAGAACGATTCCCGAATGATAAGGTCCTTTTTGGCAAAAAATGGTTGACACTCTAGGGCGATGAATATTATTACTATTGCGAGTATTGTGTTCGTGAACGAGACTGTTTCGCATAAAGCAAGGGTGGCACTTCAGTAATTCGGTCTTAACAAACACGACTGTTTCATAAATATAAATGCAGGGAAGTTTTAAGATATTTAATTCCTTGAATTAAGGTTTACAAGAGTTTCGGGGGTGAGATTTACAAATTATCCGTACTATCCTCTTCTGAATTCTGAAAGTTTGAATACACTGACCGGAATTGCCCTAAAAGGTTATGCCGTAACGTAAATGGGAGTAAACTTTTGCAAAATATACGCAACGGGAAATACGTGGACTAACTGCGTTAACAAATATTCGGAATGCGTAACACAATTTGCTTAATTGGGAATGTAGATTGTCAACGTGACAATTCCATTTGAGGTTGTCTTGAATATGGAGACCTACGAATTTTGTATTCGTAAATATAAATTCAGGGAAGTGTTATGATATTTAATTCCTTGAATAAAGGTTTACAAGAGTTCCTCAAGAACCATAATAGCGGTTGAATCGGAACTTAATAAGTCACAATGTTACTCTATAAATTGGCAAAGTTACATAAATAAGGGTTGTTTGCTGGCATCATCCTTTTTGGCAATAGAATATCTTTTCTTTAAATTTTTTTGTCTCAATAAACATAAGAACGGCAAGTCTGAGAATACAGCAATCAATTTGCAACAAATTAGTACCTAATTATAGACTGCTTAAAAATATACTCTGCCATTGCTTGTCTGCTAGATTTAATGAGTCAACGGAATACAGAATAACTCTGACATTAATGATGCGGCAAATTTGGGATTAGAGTACTTAATTAACATCAAATTAGTACTAAGTAATAACGTACTTTGATTCCAAAAAATTGTGTAACTTAATAATTAATCCAGCAAAATACACAATAACTTGAAATAAAGGACTTGACTAGCATCAAATTAGCACTAAATAGTGTATATGTTAAAAATGTATTCTGCCATATATTGTCTACCAGCTATATGGAAGTCAATTCAATGCATTTTCAATGTCCCTAGATAAACATACATTAAATTATTATCTTGCTGATCAGTATAAGACGTCATTTTTACAGTACTTTCTTCAAAAAGGAATATTTTCAACTATCCGTTCCAGAAGCGCACAGCGGCCTCCCTCCTCGGTCTCCACCTAGGTTATACATTTTACATTATTCCCTAAATTTGAACATAACTGTGATCTAAAGCATTTGAAAAATCGCACACTTTCTAACAATAAGGTAAATGTGATACCTACTTGGTGGATATAAGTTCTTTACAACAAAAACTCTTCTTAAGAGAAAATTTAACAGGCCGACAGTCTTAACATGGGGTAACACGCCGAAGGCCTTAACAGAAAAGCGATTAAAACTCAAATTTCAATTCTTTATAATACTTCATAGCGTATAGCATTTGCATTAGTAGGAATGCAAACACATTTGTGTGTGAGGGTCTCTAAAATCTTTTATGTGCACGTAGAGGGGGGGACCTCCGTCCCCCCCCAAAAAAAAAAAATTGCCCCGAGTCTCATGAGGTGTAGGTACGCCACTGACCCTCCCTCATCGTAACATGTCACAATGACGTGACTCCTCCCCCTCTCACACTGAGAGTACTCGCGCCTCGTTTTTAGAAAAAAATACAGATACTATAGTTTTGTAATTTGTTGAAACATTTATTATATTTATATATAAATATTTAACAGTAATTTAGAAAACATTCCAATATTTTATTTTATTTGTTGAAGTATTTCTTATATTTTTACAATGATTTGTAAACACTGATTTCAAAACATTACTTTCTTTTTTATTTGAAAAATTATGGTAGTTTACCATCCCATGGTGATGCCAAATGTTGATCTATAGAGACTGTAGGAACTGATTATTTTTTTTGATATTCAATTCTGAATGAAGGTAATCAGGGTCTACCATGACTCTTTCAAATCGTTCAGCGTCTTCATTTTCTTGGCTTGAAATAATTGCAAGCAATTCTCGTTATCCTCTAGATGTAATTCGAATTGACCTTAATTTTGTCACTGATTTTCCAGTGTCATTAATTTTCAAATGTTTTCGCAAATACATCAATGAAGTCAAGTAAACTTCGCATTTTATGCATGCTTTACTTTCTACATCTGTCTTCAGAGACGGGCATAAGCATTACAATAATGTGAAACACGAAAAACCCTCTAACTATAGAAAAGAGATGTCGGCAAACAGAGGGTGATTCAGAGAAACGGAAAATTTTGAAATTTGTGTTGGTAGCCCTAGGTAATTGCTAGCACTGAGTAACATATAGAAACCAATTCACGTCATCTTGCCATTTAGTTATCATGGATACGTGGAGTGGCATGGAACGTAATTTTGCCATTAAAGATTTTTACAAAAACAATGACAGTGTGGAGGCTGTACATAGAGAATTTCACCGTCAATTTAAGTTAAGACCCCACGATGGTGTTCCATTAGCTCATGCAATTAATACGTGGATACGTAATTTTGAGAAAACAGGTTCAACAATGAAAAATAAACCTCCAGGTCGTGTGCGAACCAGACAATACCGGAGCTGCTCGAGCTGCTGTAATAAGAAGCCCACATCGTTCAACCCGCCGTCAAGCAGTGTCTTCCCAGTTGCATAGATCAAGTGATCGAAGAATATTGGTACAGGACTTGCATTGCCATCCATACCTTAAAAGCATAATTCATCTTAGTCAATCTGCTACAACGGAAGAACTTAAAGTTAAGATCGAAGAAGTAATTGACGAAACTCCTGTTCAAATGTTACTTCGAACCATGCACACGGTCGGACTGGGATTCTCAAAAGGGCGCAGATCCAAAATCGTTGGATGGCGCAACCGTAGGAACATCCATACAACCGGGGGGAGGGGGATATCAAGAACAGGGATATGCACTCTCACCTCGCTAAGCTATAGATAGTATGAATTATTCACAAGTATCTATATTATTTAAATTATATTGGTAGTGTAATGAATGATTTTATGTTTTTTATCAATATGTATAATAATGTTTGAAGCACGCTTTAGCATTATGATTTAGAAACTATTCTTGACATGCAATTAAATCAAAATACTCATACGATATGCATTAAAATGTTATGTATCAAATAAAATATTGCAGAGGTAAATTAACATTTCATAACGTTTATTTGGTTTTATATCTACAAATAGTAATTGAGAAGTAAGCTAGTAGGTATTTGTCACAAAGTACGAATTCAAAATCCTAGATTCAGTTTCCAACAAATCTCAAACCAAGACAATAATTACTAATTTAGTGCCAATATTTAGTAAACGGTATTTGTGAAATAAAAATATCTCTTTTAAAATCACAATAATATTAAACAGACATTTGCTTTTAGAATAAAAAATTAAGAATCATATTTCTTAAATGTTACTTTACTCAGAAGCTATTAATATCACGAAGAACTTCAATCTGAAGTATACGTTTTTAAAGAAAGGCCTGTCAGAAAACATTATGAAATGTACATTCTGACTCATATTAAACTTAAACATAACATTCAATGTTTGTCTAATGAAAAATATGTATTATGAACATTTTAAGAAGAGTAAAAAACTCGAAAAAATATTCTAAAAATTATGCAGCATGAAATTACAATAAGATTCATCGTTGCTAAATGAGTTTGTGTGTGTGTGTGTGATTTTTTTTTTTTTTTTGCAGAAATTTATATATTTGCCCTTCAAGATTGATCGAATTGCCAATTGAGCACAATGAAATACTCATGTTTATATTTTATTGAAATTCTAAAAGGAAAAAGAAATCAATTCGCTAAAGCAATCTTACTGTCCATGAAAATTGTCGAGGTCCGTAGTCATAGTCCGTCTCTGAGAAGAAATGTTTCAGCATACTTCCCTTATTGCTGAGCAGCTTTCTTATATTTGCTGGAAAGCGATATAGTTCACTCCCTGCGTCCTAAGACAATGTAGACAATCCCTTGTGATGGCGCTCGATTTAAATAGATTTAGTAATTAATTTTTTATAGCTTTGAATGTTCTAAACAGCAAATAGGCGATTCATCTCTTTACTTTGTTCACATAGAATTAATGATCACGTCATTGTTCATTTCGGACAGCAATTAATTCTCTTTCAGTTTGCATGATGAGAGAAGACTGCAAATTTTCATTTGAAAGGTTTGAACGTAGCTTTGTCTTTATAAATTTTAATTTTGAAAAGGCGCGATCACAACTTACTTGCGTTAGTGGTATAATAATAAGTACTTGTAAACTTTATTTGGTTTAGGGTACATCACGGAGTATAAATTGTATTCATGTATTAATTTAAACGCGCATATGATACCGTTAGACAAGATTGGTTTTCTATGGAAAAGGAATTGTAGTGTCAACAAACCTGAAAATATATTGGCCCTAATCAAATGATGGCAGGGAAAAAACACTTTTACAGAACTTAACAAAACGCATAGTACCGCACTGAACACTAACAGACAACGAACTGAATGTATCTGTTTCAGTCATGAGTCCAAGATGTCGAAACTAAAGAGATTTTTTATTTGAAGAATTTGGCACTCAGTACTTTTACAATGCGTCTGGGACACGACAGAATATCGTCACAAGAGGGAAAGAAGAAACCAACCGGAAACGTGGTTGAATGAAACACCCTGGGTCTCTCGCGTGTTTCATCACGAAATGAACTTGGAAGATCTTCGAATCGTTCCCCCTGCTTTCCTCTTGACACTTTCGGTTTCCCAAACAGACGTACACTTCCGAATTTATTTGCTCAGCTCTCTCAGTCATAACATGTTAATCACGTGATGTAGGCTTATTGTTTAAATATTAAATAAATTAAAAATTCCTTGTCATCTTCCTAAACCTAGTCCAAACATATTTCAACAAAAGCAAAGATAATGTTTGTAGTGTGATTTACTGCGTCAATTACCTTATGAATATCTAACAATAGACCACTTACTTTTTTATCCGAGTTAATACCATTCTCTATTAAATTCATTAACTGCAACAAAGCAGTTTCGGTGCATAATCCGCACCTGAAACAAAATTGCCTAGGGCTAAAGAAGTGAATTTTAGTGAGATAAAATGTGAGTCTCAATGATCTTTGAAAATATAGAAGTCAGAGATATGGGTCTGTAGTTATTATAGGACAATCTCGATCCCTTTTAAAATATAGGAATGACCACAGCCTCTTTTATCCGTTCAGGGAATACTCCAGTTTCAAGACACAGATTTACAAAATATATGAATACATTTGCAATTTTTGGAAAAAATTTCTTTATAAAAGTTGAGTTAAAACCATCAATGCCAGGTGATTTGTTATGTTTTAATGGCTGAACTATGTTATTTAGCTCTTCAAATAGAATTGGTTCAAAGAACATAGAAGATATTTCACTTGTTTCCCAAAAAATCGGGCGTCATATTTACTGTTTTCTTCTATTTTAGTTAGATCGTTAATAACAGATAAAAAGTAATTATTAAATGCATTTACTACAACCAGTGGGTCACTAATGTTGTAATCGTTTACTGTCAATTCGCACTTGTTGACTGTTTTCACTTTTTGTCCAGTTATTTCGTTTATTACTTTCCAAGTCTCTTTACTATTACCTGCAGCCTGCTATTACCTACAATTATTTAGGTAATATTCATGCTTAATAATCTTAATATCTAACTGTAATCTATTACTATAACGTACAAAATACTTTCTAATAGTCGTGTTGTTTGGATTTTTCTTCATTTTGTTATACAGAAAATTTTTCAAATTTACCCTCCTTAAGAAAGCAACCGTCATCCATGGTTTAAGTTTTCCCGCAACTATAGATCTTTTTAAATTTTGGAACTCTTTTCTACTATTACTAATTGCATTTTGCAAAATTGCACCAAAAGTGTTGTAAGCAAATGATGCTTCACTGCAGTTGTAAACATGGGACCAATCTGTGGTTCGAAGTTAATACAATGCGACACTACAGAGGTGACATTCGATGGTGGGCATGTTCTCTCCCGGCCACACACCGTCACCATAAACGTGCAGTGGTCTGGATACCCGCCTCTATTACATAGCATTCGACAGACAACCTCTGGTGAAAACATGATCTATGCATGAACTAGTAACAACTGACATATGTTTATTGCGAACAATTCTAGTAGGTTCATTAATTATGGATTCTATACCATGAGCTGACATTGATATTTTGTACATTTCTATTTCTAAATCTTCTCCTAAAATATTTATATTTATGTCACCAATTAAAAAGAGATTCTTTATGAGTTTTATATCGTAACGTTGTAAAAATGATTCAAGCTCGACTACAAATCTACTTGGACTGAACTCATGTAATCTATACATTGCTAATACTGTGAGATCCTGATTGAAGACTTTGAATTAAAAACTCAATACATCTGCAGTTTGGAATATCTCTATATTAACAGAAGGATTTTGAATTGTACTTGTATTGAAGTAGACTATTATACCACCTGCCCTATAGCTGGAATTGAAGTTGCCGACCATATGAAAATTTGGTAAAATATACAATGATTTTTCTTCTTCGTAGATCCATACCTCAGATAAAATAAATATATCAGGTATTTGATCACCAGACAAAGCCTCAGCAACAAATAAGTCAAATTTTTTCGAACGCTTCTTATGTTCTGATGCACAATGATTAATGACTTTAAAATATTGCCTGAAATTTTACGGGAAATTGGTGATCTCTCCATGTCTGTTCTCTGCCTGAACATTCTTTCCTGTCTCCACTCGAATGATCGGATTCCTTGCTAAGTCTCTTGCACGTTGCACAACATTTTTCTTTCATTGGACAGTTTTCTGTCTTGGATTCTCTAGGTCACAATTCCTACATCTCTTACTCGGTTAACCTTCTCCCATCTGTGATACTTGCAACACAACAGCTATCGTGGAACACTTTCTTCAGGAGTGTCTCAAATATAGTACCAGCCGACGGCGATACAATCTACCCAACAGTTTGAACGCTATGCTGGGACAAAATGAACCGATTTTGATACATCTTTTTAGATTCCTTCAGGAATGTGGCCTCTGGAACAGTATCTGATCTTTTTTCGTATATTATTGCTCGAACCCATACAAGAAACGGGGCTCCTCCCACAAGTTCTCAAGGGTTTGGATTTAAATGTTTTTCCCTTTACTTTGAATTAACATTTTTCTCTCTCCAAATTTAATTTCTTTCTCTTGTTTTCGGTTTAAATAAAAATTTTTAAATTATATTTGGATATACTGTAATTCAGGAGGGTTTTTAGTGGGTATGGTCGAGTCATTCGGCGAGTCCCACACGCGGGGAGAGACATGTTGGCTCTCCTTAGTGCGTATCTGCATTTTCCCTTCCTGTACAAAATTGTAGGGCTCTAATGATCTCGATGTCGGCGAGCAATAAAGCCCCACAAAAAATCCTACACGTGTAGTTTTCTAGTTTACATTGTACTTCAAGATGTCCATACCTCTGGCATTTGAAGCATCTAATTGGTATATCAAATTTTTGTAAGTTAATTCAAAGTAGATCCTTTGATTTTCCAATACAGCCCTCAAAAACATATAGCCATTCCACAAAGCAAAAATTCGCCTAGAGATGAAATTTGGTATACTCTTCAACTTCAAATGAAATATCAAAGGTCCTCATCGATCCCACTTGTGCTAAAAAATTTATTCGAGGTCGAAGGTCACGAAAACTGTTTTTTCATATCTCTTCAGCGATACGTTTTATCGTAAAAATAGTTATTAATGAGTTTTATAGATTATAAAATTGCCAACAAGAAAAGTTTGTATGTTTTTTTCTCCGAGCATTAAAAAACAATGAATACTGCGTTGCGCACACAATGTGCACAAGTGCGTTTACTCGCATACGACCGCGATTGCTTGAAAATGGTTGTTTGGTATAATTTTTCTAAAAATTTTGTGTACAATCTAAAATTAAACTAAATTTTTGTCTTTTACTTGCATGGTAAAAAAAATATTATAATAAGAATTATCCAGTAGGTGAATCATTCCGGACGCCAAGGATAAGAATGTTAGTGTTGAGTCGAAGATGAGGTGTCAGGGAGCATCTGTGGATCAAGACGTCTCGGAACAAGGAAATGGTGACAGAGCGAGGAAGTTATAGCCAGGTGCCTTCCGATACTTTGGATCGTATACAAAGCGTGAATGCGACGTTGTAGTTGCGCTTCGAGACGGTGCTCATTAACGTCTTCATGCCCACAGTCTTACTTTCTTATCAGCGCATTCGTCGTGCGAATATATTCTTTTACTTTGTATATTTCAAATTTTTAATTCTAAATTTTTAATTATTATTTCGAATTGATAATTTTGAAGAGAATTTTGAAGAATTGAGAATTTTGCCTTTCTAATACTTTGAGGGCGTATTTATCCTCTTTCTGGGAGGGCGCACCGACCCGCGGGCCGGTGGGCCGGTGGGCCGGCGGGCCAGGCCGAGCCTATCCTTGCACAATATAATTTGCAGGAATGTTTGCGCAAAATGGAGCTCACCAGCAAGATCTCGTCTTCAAGAAATAAATTTACTGTATGTATTCTTAAATTACATGTTTTTTAGTATTAAATGACAAACAAATTTATTTAAAAGCATTTTTATAACATTTTTTTTTCATTTCCTGTTTCTCTGAAACACTGTGCTAACTTATTTTTTTCTGAAGCGAATTTCTCCGTTGTCTTCTCAGAAAATATCTGAAAGAAGTAGCACCCAGGGCCGAGAGAGCACCTGACCCCCGGTTGCAAATTACTGTCTCGTGGGCCCCATTTTCCGTCTCTTTCCAAAAATTTCATTAGTAACATTTACTTCTTAGATATTGTAATAAACTTAATTTATGATGGGTGGCCATTTTGTGGTAAACTTGAATTTTGACAGAAAAAAAAACAAATGAAAGAGACATCTCACACTCATCTGCCTGGCTCACTTGGCGTGATAATGATTGATGTCTAGTTGTGGCGTGATAATGTTGATGTGATAATGATAGCTACAATATAAAGATAGGGAAATGGGTTCGGCCGAATCTTTAGCGTGAAACACACATTAATCCTTCTCGAAGGAAACACATTTTTCATAAAAAATTAGTATAATTATTCCAAAATAAATACATAAATGCCATGATTATAACTGATCCCCTTTTAACATTCCCCCAAAATACAGATACAACATGCCACTGCTCACTAATACATTTCAAATATCAAACTACCACTGAATTTACAAAATTAGTTCTACTTAGATAGAAAATGACGGAACTGGTCCGTTCAAACACTTGTTCAAACTGAAGGTTCATTGAACATTGTAACTGTTTATGAATATTACAGTTCGTCTAATCAAATCGTAGCAGCGCAACCAATGAGATTGCTTATATTAGTTGACAATTGTCTTTGCAATACACTTTAACACAAGTCAATCATTCAATCATACATTGTTTTTAAAATAGAGAGCCGTCATTGCCTCTTCGAAAATGATTACCTATAGTGGTTGCGAATCGGTGCCAGACGTCATCTGAGGGAGAAGTTGCAGAGGCGGAGCTGCGAAGGTGAGACGTCTATGGAGTCGTCTCATTGGCGTGTTTAATTACGCCAGATGTCCAATCAGGTGCCCTTCAGACATCGTCTCCCATGAGGTCTCGTAGACTCCAGCTAGGCTCCTCTCCACGTTCATCGGCATCGATCGCGTCTCGGTTATCTCGATAACTTAATTGATAACATGAGTGTCTCGAAGTAGAACTTCGCGGTGAATTTAAATACTTTGTATGAGCCAATAATTATGATCAGATGTCAAAGTTGTAGTAGTCGGGTATCGGCTTTTTAAAATAAAAAGCTAACTTTTTGAATATCGATCGGATTTCTCACGATCGCTGATCTCTCTCTCGACCTCTCTGATACGATCTCACGTAAAAGTCCCTAATGTGATCTCAAAAGTATCGTAGTGTATCTTAAGCGGATGAATCTAAGTTTAAATATCCTCATCCCCTCTCTTCCTATCAAGTACAATCTTACTCCGCCCATCTTATACGTCACGAAATCTTTTTGCTGAAGTCCAATAACATTAGTATTGTTTCGTTTCTATCATCTAATGCTTTTATTATGTCTTCAGTTACTTTGAGAAGTACTGTTTGAGTGCTGCGGCCCTGGCGGAAACCCGACTGAAAATTGTTGAGGAGTTCATTCTTTGATAAAAATTAAAAGATTTGCTTATTGACTATTTTTTCTAGTACTTTAGACAGAGCAATACTTATCGTTCGAAAATCACTAAGGGAAATAGCATTTTCAGATTTGGGAAGAGGTTGGACGCGTGTTAATTTCCAAGCTTGCGGGAACATTGCAGTAGTCAGCGAAAAATTAATTGTGTGTGATAGTGGGAAGAGCTGCTTTTAATACAAGTTTCAACTGACGAGCATTTATATCATCTGCGCCACAGGTAGTCGATATAAGGTTGCGAATAATTTTGAAAATTTCAACAGAATCTGCATTCAATTCAATTCAAATCAAATAAAATCAAGATCAAGGTCAAGATCGAGATCAAGATCGAGATCAGGATCGAGATCAAGATCGAGATCAAGATCGAGATCAAGATCAAGATCAAGATCAAGACCAAGATCAAGATCAAGATCAAAATCAAAATCAAAATCAAAATCAAAATCAAAATCAAAATCGAAATCGAAATCGAAATCGAAATCGAAATCAAAATCAAAATCAAAATCAAAATCAATCACATGACAGGGGCAGCGGCGGCGGCCGCGATTGCTTGTAAAACTATTACGCTTGTAAAATCTTAACGGTTCATGCAAATTTTACGATTTAAAGAGTTTTCATCTTTATTAAATGCACAAAACACAGAATGCATTTAATTTGATGAAGATTTATTTTTATCTACTTTATTTACTCTCTTAATTTGAAGTATTTTAAAACGTCTATTTTTAGAAATTTTTAGTATATAGACATTTAAGTAGTAGAAAGTTTTAGTTATTGTTAGTAGATAGACAGCTGTCGCAGACTTTCTTCTAGAACTCTTTGAGACGAACTATATTGCCATTCATTGTTATCTATATCTAACTGTGTAGACGTATGCAATAATCTCTCTCCGAAGATTGATTTTACCCCGACTTAATTGTTTATTACCGTTATTACCTATTACTTGTGATATCTAAAATAACAAAATATATACTAAAACCTTGCCAGAGAACATATCTATGAACACAGAAAAGAAACGTGTAAATCGGATTATTTGTTCTCGAGAACGACAAATTTGCAGGCTGACAGACATGAATGTGACTTACAAAGGAACTTTCAACAAGCGCAGGTCGAAAGTGGTCCTAATTTTTGTAATACTGAAACATATTGACTTCTAGTATGTCATGTCAAAATATTAGCGACGATGGCACACTGGAAGGCACTGAAAAAACTAGACTAGGAAGCGGACGAGCATCTGCAGCCAAATCACGTGGCTGAAATTTGATTCGTCCGATTTCTATGTATCTTCACTATTCAGGGAGGACATGAAAATGCAATTGAACAATTGATTTGTTTAGAAAGAAGTAGTTGGCAAGATTTCATAGCAAGATCATTCGCAAAATCGACTTGGGGAATCCCGTATCTATTAAGTGTCAATAAGAATAGCAGGAAAAAAATATGGACATCTCTCATAACTCAAAGGCAAACAGTTACGTACCCGCGGGAGACAGAAGAGATTCTTTTTAATACAATTTTCTGGACAGATCAGCCACCGGAGTGGCAATATGCGGACATTAAAACGGATGATATAGAAGAAATAAGACCAGAGGAAATATTACTGTGTACTCGACAAATGGGTCGGAAAAGAACACTGGGATACGACAACATAAATCATGAAATGATGCAACGAACACTTGAAACACTTTTAAGACCTTTATATAGTATTATGCGCGTCTTATTTCCCCCGCTGCTGGAAACTCAGCATTGTGAAGTTATTTTTGAAAGGAAAGGACCAACCCCAAGCAATCCTTCATCCTACCGACCTATTTCACTAATACCGACGTACGGAAAATTGTTCGATAAACTTATGTCAAGGCCTTCCTGTGTCGCTCTGGGGGAAAGAATGGTCATCAGTTCGGTTTCATGCCGGGAAAAAGCACTGATGATGCACAAACACGATTACAAAGCGTGACGAAAAGTATTGTGCATGTCTTTTTTGACATAAAAGGTGCACTTGACAATGCCAAATGATCAACAATCGTAGAGACTTTAGAAAAGAAGAATTTGCCATCGTACTTGTTAAACATAGTAAAGTCGTATTTCGAAAATCGTATTATGATCCTGGATATTGGCGGTGAGCAAATAGAGAAGACAGCAACCATTGCATGTCCTCAGGGATCAGCCAGCGGACCGATCTATTGGTATATAGTGATAGATCGTGTGCTACGGGATTTGAAAGAACGGGGTGTGGAATTAATAGTGTCATGAAGACACCCAGCAAATAATAATGCTGACATGGGGCCAGAGGAAGTGGGTTAATGGAATCAGAGAGTAGGAGAGAGACCGAGAGAGTTAGACAGTAGACAAGGAGCCAGTACTGCGTGGGAGTTGCTTCTGAAGTGACACCCCAGTGACTGTTCCTTCCGCCACCATCCTCGGGGACTTGGAACCTGGGTGATCCACGTCTTCTCGACGCCGGTTCAGACTTAGAGCGTTACGTCATGGCTGCTAACAACCTCACTCTGGCAAACAACCGACCTCTCCCCGACTCTGTGTAAGTATGAATGCGTCCAAGTCTTTCTATTACAAACCTCACTTCCTTCCAACCCTAACTAGACCCTTTCCCCCCACTCGCCCTAAGTCATGTCCAACCCCGTAGCTCGGATCGGTCAACCTAAACGCGATCTACGAAGAAGGAACCGCGACAATAGCGTACGCTGATGATTTAACGGTTATAGTTTTGCTAATTCGCGAAACCAATTGGAACGAAACGTGCAGAAGACTTTGGATGATTGTGCAATGGTTTTTATTTGAGACTTTTCTGGAAGAAGAGATGTGTGACTGTGGACTGGATGCTGAAACACCAACGCATATTCTATAGGACTGTCCCTATTACGCTCATGAGAGAGCTTCTTACATACGTGAAATGGGCACCATCGATATGATAAATACCGTGAGCAAGGAAGAAATAATAAATACTGAAGCAAAATACCGGGTATTCGAAGAGTTTGTGTGCAAAATAGGTGCATTAAGAACTGTATATCGGAGATAATAGAGAAAACACATGTCTCATCGAACGACTTGGCACGGGCAAAGTGACAAAGGCAGCAGAGATGTGCAGCGTTGCAGAATGAAGTGGAGTGGAGACAAGTGACAATCTTAGAAAGAGAACGTTTTGGTTGTATTCTATGAAAGAATTTAATGTGCATGTGTGAAATAAGAAAAGTATCGTGTCGTGTAATGTCGAGAGATGTAGACGTGACAAAAAAAATGTTTCCCGGGCATTTCAGAAAAGGATCAGACCAGTCAAATTGTAAAACTATATATGTAAGTTCACCAACGTATGTTATTCATGTTTAAGTTTCCTTTCACTATATTTGTACAGGAATTCAAGTAAAATATTAAATCTAAAATTTTGTGTATATTTTACTTAAATATTGATAAAGCCAAACGTTACATTTTCAAAATGATAATTTAAGTAGCGTGTGGGAGAAATTGGAAGGGTGCATCACAATTCATTTAAACATTTTTATTTTGACCGATAAAAGAGAAAAAATGTATTTTCGGTACCACTAAAAATTAGGCATTTTAAAATATTATTTCATGCATGTTTGTTTGAATTGCTAGCATATATTTGCCATGAAACTTCTTGTAAAAAATGCGTATTTATTGTATACCTGAAACATTTTGATTAAAATAAACGAATACATAACAAAATATGTTTCGTTTTGCTTACATCACGTCTTTTGTGTTGCTATTAAATGCCACTGGTACTTTAAATTATACTACGAAAACAAAATTTGTTTCTATATATTAATACAACAAAAAAGAAATAAAACTTCATAATAAAGGTCGAACAAATGTGTGAAAGATCTTAATTATAAAGCGATAGAATTCGTATTTTGTAATAATACCGAGATTCAATATCGGAGAAGGAAATTGAGGTGATACCACGGCACGCAATGCGAAACTTACGGAAGCAGTCGGTGACCTTCACTACAGCAACTGTTTCGACCTGTACAGGAAAGGGTTGCTTTTCCTCATGATTGTCCAGTGACCGGAAAGAAGACACCAAAAATTGGCAAACTTCTCGAATTTGTTTCAGTGACTTCTAGTGTGCCATCGTCGCTAATATTTTGACATGACATATTAACAGTCAATGTGTTTCAGTGTTTAAAAACTCAGGAGCTCTTTCGACCTGCGCTTGTTGAAATTTCCCTTGTTAGTTTTATAATAACATTAAAGATATTTACAAATACCATTGCAAATGAATTCAATTGCTATGAATCTTGGAATTTTAAATTCGCTCCCTTTTGACGGAATAATCAGAAACCTGGACACGCAACGGCTACTCTCTTATCCGTTTTGTTTTGATATATTTATACATGATATCTTTACACACGACTGATGTAAAGGGTTTAACCCGTAAAATAATGACTTAAATGAATAAAAACAAAATTCAGTGGGTCGTTTCTGGGTTCTAGGACGTTCTGATAATCAATGACAGAAGTGTGTTACGGCATTCGTATAAAAAGACGCAAGTAAAATAGGGATACTGGGTAAATGTAAACATCGAATCGGAATAAATGTAGACATGGCATTAGAAGGGCCAAACTACCATTCAAAGTACCTACAACTACAATGAAAGATACTCATGCGGTCCCTCGTTCCATACTTTACGTTAGGAGATAATTCGTTGACTCAGGGAAACAATGCGGGATATAAGTAAAAAGACGAACTAGTCTGGGAAACTTAATACTAGAAAACTTTGTTACTAGAGATTTATGCTGTACGAGAGTAACACTTTATATCAGGGTGCTTAAAAGTATATTTTTAACGATTTGAAATTGAGGCGTGAAAGAGAAACATTCAGATTCTTGTCTGCATCTAGATATTTTTAGAGTACCAATGTCTATCGTGAAATAAATTAAAAACTTCCAATATTGTGGGAAGTTCTTGACCTCTGCACAACTAAGTTACTACAATGAAAGTGGATTTTTCTAACTTGTGGTAATTTTTGTAATGTGGAGATTAACGTAGTGTAACTTTGATGACATGTCTATTGAGTTCAAAAACATTTACAGCAAATATCAATTTAGTGAAACAATTCCAATAGATACGAAGATGGAATATTTTTCTAAAATTCAAAACTGTTGTGAGTGAATTCACGGGAACTCAGCCAATATTTAATAAATAATTTTGAGAATTTGTCTTGAATTGATAAAATAATAAAGGTTTGAATTTAAGGAAAATGTTTTTATTTTTGCAAAGTTTCCCTTCTTCGCCCCCCCCCTCCATTCGTTGGGGACCAATACCTTTTGCATTTTTTACTGAACGTATCACATGATGTCAGCCGAAAATGAAACTTTTTACTCAACTACACTGATTCTTTGACCGTCACGCCTTCTAGTAGTCAAACGTGAAACCACACTAGCAGCAGCCAGGAGCACCTCTGCACTCTGTAACTGTTTCACTTAACAACGAGGTCTAAAATGAAAAATATCAGGGTAGACCTAAGTCTCTCGAAAGGGACCCTAAGAACACACACAAGCGCACGAAGGTTTTGTAAATGTCAAATTCATGATTTTCGTGCCACACTTTCGAAAATTACATATGTCTCGATATCAATTATTCATAAATTAATGTAATTTACGTATGCGTGTGTTATTGTCTAATCGAGTTTTCAAGTACTTCTTACATTTAGTGTCACTTCTCATATTTGGTAGATTTATGCACGCATTATATTTTCTTGTACAAGTTTGAAGATAATGGTATCAAATAACGTTAATTTAGATTTTTATTTCTCTAAACTGTTCTTCAGTAAATTGTAGTTTCCTAGATAGTTTTCTTTGCTTTTATACATCATTCAACGAAAAACTGTTTTTATTCGCTGCTTTTATTCAGGCTCTTACCTCTTCATCTTGTCTACTTGATGTTATTAATACTCTCAGATATTTAAATATGATCTCATTCTCTATTACTGAATACTGACCCTCCATATTCAATATTTTTCTTTTTTCTCCCATTTTCCTTAATGTTTTCATAAGTAAATTCTTATTTTCTTATCTAAGCTTAGACCCAGTTCTGAAGCCACTGGGTTGAATTCAGAAGATTCTGAAAATATATTCACAATTAGAGGCCTTGCTAGCATTACTATGTCATCGTGCACAGACAAGGTGGCGGTATAACATTATAAATAGCGTTCCCGGTGTTTAAGCTTATTTCTCTCATTTCTTTCTCTAGTGCTAGGTTAATATATGGGGAGGGTTCCTTGGCGTAATCCATTGTCTTCCGATAATGGTTTTGAAAATTATCCTCCAACCTGTACTTTTGGCAAAGTGGCAAAAAGAGTTATGTTAACTTTATAATCGATTCCGAAATGTTTTTCACTGCGTGCAAAGGAGTTGACCGCTACACCACACACGTATTTTCAAATTTTCTTTGAAAATAACAATATAGTTCGACCGTTTGTGTTGTCAGATTTAAATGAATCAAACATTCTTTCAATAATTCGCATCCCAGAAATCTTCATATATGTTGCTATCACGTACACTTCCGACCTCAATATCCGATACCACCGTAGTCAGATCACGAGTTTGAGACAGTTCGCAACATATATCTGCCACATTATACTTGGCTATATTTCATATTCTGAACATGAGTACAGAAGTTCATTGGCTGATCAAAACATTGATAACAATATATACCAATTTTTCAACAGATATTTTAAAAAATTAATAACACAAATTAGTTTCCTGTATTTTATTAATTTATTTTATTATGTCTTTAACATATTCTACTTATGAAAGAATCTCTTTCTGTCAGTATATTTTATCTATAAGTCAAATTATCTGTCTTCATGTACTGGTAGGTGCGTGACTTCACGTCCAGAACATTTGCTTCATTTGTAAGTGCAGGAAGTAAAAATGAATTCTAGTGATATCAACATAAGTACTAATTTCAGCATAACTCTTTAAAGCATCATCTTATAACTGCAATGATTTTGTCAAACTCATCTGAGCCAAATTATTTATATAAAGAGGGCTGTAAGGGTTCTAATGTTAAAGTTCTAAAGTCCTAAAGCCCCAATTTAAAAAAAGAGGGCTGCAAATGTTGGTGAATAGTCTTTCCTCCTACACTTCTTAAACGAGAGGGGTTCTATGTTTCACACATTCAATTAAAGAAATTATTTATTTATTCAAGTAACTTGTGTTTCAAAACTTCTGTACACTTACAATAAAGAAAAAACTTGTGTATTGTACAAACAATTAAAATAATATTGTCCATTCATAAGTTCAGAAAATGAATTTCTTATTATATTTGAATAGAGACCCGCTCTGTCATGGCCTCCTACAATTACACATTTCCTTACAATCCGTAAGCAATCCTTTCGCTGAAATAAAGTTAACGCATTTAACTAAGCCGACCAATGGTACCCAGTTGTCACATAATGCATGATCCAGCCTGGTCCATGCCGTGTCCGTGTCAATTCTGTACACGGGAGTTTCGATACTCGGCACGACAACTGAATGCAAAGTGACGTAAGCATTTCGATCAACGTTGACATTAAGGCACAATAAGAATATGTATTCTCATTACCCCACTTTGGTCCAAACTCGCCTAATGCTTTAAGGTCCATGAAAACGCATGAACCACAACATTAGTTTGGATTTTGATTTCAGAAGGAAGATGAAGTTTTATATACAAAAAATATTGAGTTAATAAAGTGTTTGTGAGTACTTGCTCATGGTTTAAAATATTACAATAAAACTAACACTGTCCGGTTGTCAAACTGAACGAAATAAATTCAGTAAGAAATATTAATTGATAATCATTATTTATTCAAATAAGAGACAATAATTCTACGTTTATCACCACATAAGATAAAGTAAGGTACTATAAGAATGTCTTTCAAGCCTGTGTCAATAACAGACATTCATTATATTAGATTTAACTTAACTAGAATTTATAATTTTAAAATTAAAAAAGAAATTAAAACTGGTTACAAGTAATACTTTTGATTTTTAAATACAAAGAATTCAATAAAAGCAATCGGCATCTAAATAATGTTTAAATAAGCAAATAATTCAACTTAGGAAGCGATCGGAGGCGCTGGCCACTTTGCCCCGTTACCTGGTTACTTTTCCCCATCATGATCCTGGCCACTTTACAAAATAACATTACATGTCATAACATTATCATTTCACAAAATAACAACTATCCTCAACGTGGTACATTCTGTTTCACCATATGTTATACCATTTTAAAGGTAATTAGACTGAGTTTTCAACAAAATCACTACACAAATTGGATCAGTAATGAAAAACCAAATAACGTGAAAATAACTCAACGCTTAACTTACATCAAGACTAGAAAAATTAGAAATATTGTGAAATCTTATAAACTGATCGCACACGCATTGGCAGAACACTAATGGCATCTCTATGAGTTAGTTCACGGTTTTGTCTCCAAATTGGAGTAGTTTCCTGTGCAAGCCAATGGCCACTTTACCCCGACTGGTCAATTTACCCCAGTTTCCCCTCAGCGGCGGATCTAGACCGTAATCAAGGAGGGAGACTAACCGAGGAGCATTTTTGTTTAAAAATTATGGTTTACAACACAAATTTTATAAATAATACCTTTAAATGAAGTGTATAAAATAAATAATTAACAATAAACAATATGGTTTTATTAATAACATTCAAAATATTAATTAAAGTTTTTAATATGGTATTATTAATTTTATTAATCAGATATTATTCATTTTATTAATCTCGTATTATTAATTTTATTAATATTTTATTATTAATAACAATAATATTATTAATAACGATAACAATTATAACTTATAACAATTATTAATCTAGTAACACTTTTACAAAGTCTCGCATTTATCAACATCAATTTTATCTGTTGAGAGTTCAGGTCCAATGGGGGGGGGCATAGCTCCCTTAGCCCCCCCCCCCATAGATCCGCCACTGTCCCCCTACAATTGTTTTCAAATCAACCTAGAAATTAACCTGGCAAACATCTCCCTAAAACATTTCCTGGTAGACACAAAAATCACATTTTTTTTTATTTGCAACCACACCTCTCTCCTAGCTTCATATCTGACCTCACATTTTCCTCCTGCTCCTTCACACATTCCTACACCTCCTTTTCCACCTCACTCTGCTCCTACCTCATCATCACCCCCTCTCCTTCTCATCACCACACCCATTTCTTTCCATGTACCTGATCTTTCGCCTCCTCCTTCCTCATCTCACTCGCCCTCATTCACATTCCTACATCCTACATCATATTCCTACATCCACATCTCCTTCCGCCACCATACGCAGTTACAACTTGCGCTCAAGAGTACAGTGTGATGGGCTCTAATGACTCGATGTTGACGAGCCCTAAAGCCCCAACCAAAAAAAAAAAGTACAATGTGGTACTCGAAGGTGACAATCGCGCTCGGGTGCAGCGTGCGGGTATGACCCGAGACATCAGGCTGTACCAAATTCATATTCCCCTCTACAATCTAACTTCGATTCCATTTCTCGAGAATCACAAACTCTTTGAGAAAATAAAATAATTATATTTAATTATAATGTCCAATCCCTTTCAAACAAATTGACAGACATTGAAATTCTTGCACACGGAAATCCATTCGATTTGCTATATCTCACAGAACATTGGCTTTCAAATAACTAACATCAATGATACTTATATTTTAATTATTATTTAGCAAGTTCTTACTGTCGACAAAATTTTAAGGGAAAACATCCCCACGGAGATACGTGTATCTACGTTCGTAATGATATTTTATCTTCTCAATTGTCAGACTACGAGATCTGCGTTGATAGCGTGTTCGAATTTTCTGCAGTTAATTTGACCGAAATAGGTATTATTAAATTTTGTATTTACTGACCTCAATCAGATATTCACATATTTTTTCGGAATTTTCAGATTATTTTAAAACGTATTTCACGTAAATCAAAAAATCTATCGTTATATGTGGTGATTTCAACATAGATTTCCTGATTGCTTCCGATTACCAAAATTCACCCATAAATCGATTCAAGACGCTTATCGATTCCTTCAACCTTGTAACTACGATAAACGACCCCACTCGCCTCTACAGTTCATCTCAAACATTGCTAGATCAGATTATTGTCAACAATGAAATCACGTATTTCTCTGAAGTGTTTTACGACTGATATAGCCATCACCTTGCTCAAGTGTTGACCATTGAAGATAAACTGAAACCACTAAGAATCATTTACAAGTATTCTAGACAGTTTATCGACACAAATTTACAGATATTTACAAATTATTTGCGTGAGGAAACTTGGAAAGATGTTTACAAAACACCGACGACAAATTCAATGTATTTATTTCAACATTCCTAAAACATTACAACTGTAACTTTCCAATAAAACGCAAATTAATTAACACAAAGAAATACAATAGATGGATTACACAAGGGATATGAATTTCTTCCAAAAACAAACGCCGTTTATATTATCTTTCAAAATTCTACATGCAACCATACGAATTCCATAATTATTTCCGTAAATATAAGACTATTCCCCGAAAAGTAGTCTATGCAGGTAAAGTTATGGAAAATGACAGACAGATACTAATATCGAACAACCGGTCAAAACCATGTGTAATATTGTTCAAAATTACACGTCATCTGAAAATCGCGAAGAAAAGATTTCCGTTCTAAACGATGGCAAAATCGTATCAAATCCTCAGAACATCGCAAATTTATTTAATTCTTATTTCTCAGAAGTTGGTAAAATAACAAATTCAACATCTCAAAACCCCCAAATATATCCACCCAAGTGCCCATTTCTATATTCACTTCCGAAACTAACGTCAGTGAAATCATGAAAATCATCAGTTCATTAAAAAATAAATTTTCAACAGGCATAGATGATATATCCGAAATTATTGTTAAATTTTCATCACACGTTATATTAAATCCACTCATAAATATATTTAATAGTTCTTTATCGCAAGGGGTGTTTCCTAACATATTGAAGAGAGCTAAAGTGAAACCTTTATAATAGAAAGGAAACAAATACAATGTTGATAATTATCGACCAATTTCTCTACTACCCACTTTCTCAAAAATCCTTGAAAAATTGTTCTATAAGCGTCTTCTAGATTTTCTATCAAAAACTAACACACTCTCTGACAATCAACACGGATTTCGGAAATCCTTTTCCACCACCAACGCCATATTTTCTTTCTTAAACGATGTTACAACTTCTCTTGACCATGGAGAAAATCCTCAGGGTGATCTGAAGCATTCGATGTCATTGATCACGAAATTCTTTCAAAATTACAATCTTTTGGCATTCGTAGACTTGCGCGTCTGTGGCTGACTTCCTATTTAAAAGATAGATCAACGGGTCGAAATATCATGTACTAAACATAATGTACTTCAGCATTGCTTTTCAAAAGAGAGCCACTAACTCGCGGAGTTACCCAAGGTTCAATTGTCGACCCTATACTCTTCTTGTTGCATGTTACCATGTCGTCTTCCACACCAGATTGCAAAATGGTTCTTTTTCCTGATGACACTAATTTACTATGTAAACACCCCAATGCTCAAAACGTTTTGTCCCACCTCTCGTCTTGGTTCCATGAAAATCGCCTCATTGTAAACTCTGACAAAACAGTGTCTATATCATTTCACAATAGTGTCACAAAATCATTACCACAGGTTTTTCTTTCGTTAAACGGAACACAATTAAAAACTGTTACTAATACAAAGTTTATAGGTTTCCATATTCAAGACAATCTCAAATGGAATTGTCACGTTGACAATTGTGTTACTCATTACAAACTTTATTTAATATTGTTAGTCCACATATTTCCCGTTGCGTTTACTCTCATTTACGATACGGCGTTATCTTCTGAGGTAATTCCAGGCAGAGTATTCAAACTTTCAGAATTCAAAAGAGGATAGTTCGGATAATTTGTAAATCTCACCCCCGAATCTATTATAAACCGGCATTCAAGGAATTAAACATTTTAACAATTCCCTGCATTTATATTTATGAAATTGTCGTGTTTGTTAAGACCGAATTACTGAAACACCACGCTTATTTCATACAAAACAGTTTTGATCACGAACACAATACTCGCAATAGGGATAATATTCATCGTCCGAGAGTGTCAACCGCGCTTTGCCAAAATGGGCCGTATCATTCGGGAATCGTTCTATATAATTCCCTGTTCAAAAAATATAAAATATATTATTAAATTGAATCTCTTCAAATTCGCGGTTAAAAGCATCCTTCTACACCAATTCTTCTACACTGTAAAATAATTTATTGATTTCAATAAAATTAAAGCCGTCTTGTACTTTATTATGCCATTGTTGCAGTACTTTCAAAATATCTGACAACAATTTAAAAACTATTTTCCTCCATGCCTGTATTATGTCTTCTTATTCATATAGATTTAGTTGTATATGTACTCAATCCTGGTACGGTTGTGTACATTAATTCTGTAGCCCCATCCTGATCGGTGTTTTTCTCAGGTTTTCCTTCGGGTAGAGGCGGATTTGTTATACAGACTCGCTATGTTCTTGCCTAGAAACGGCATCAATTGAAATAATTATTAGCGAATTTAGTGTTATTAAATAGTTACGAATTGTCAACAATACTTTCCAAATGATTTATAATTTGATATTAATACGTACTTGTGAAATGACTTTTGTGTTTTATTAAATACCATTTTTGTTGGTATTTGTTAATACGATAACACTTGTCGAACTATTTTTTATGATTAGGAGAATGTTGAAATGTTAAATTAAATGTTAAATCCGCCTCTGTCTTAGGGTCCTTGATCGAAATTGATGGGATGGTCTCTTGCTTGCTTCCGGAGAGTCAATTAGTATATTGTGCTCCAAGTGGTCATACGCAGCTTGTAACGGCTTCTTTTGACAATGAAGTTTGTTTGTTTCTTTCTTTCTTTCTCTCTTTCCTTCTTTTCTTCTTTCCTTCTTTCTTTCTTTCTGTTTCTTTTCTTTTCTTTCCCCACATTTGCAGACATGCCGCGCGGTGCCGAGCGACCTTGAGCGTGGCCACCGGGACCTCCTTTCACGAAGACTGCCTTGAGTAGCTGCCTAGACATTTAAATTAATCAGAATGAAAGAACAGTGTGAAGTGAGAAGCCCGCCAATTTCAAATGCTTTTTGATTCATCTGGGACATAATTGAATGATTGATTTCAGTTTTATTAAGAAAACAATTTATTAATTTTGTCAAATTAGATGCAGACAATTTCCTGGCTTTAAAGAATTTACCCTTTTGATCCTTAAAATTTTATAGTGAATTAATTAAAAGTGAATGAGAAACACGCTGTTTCTTAACATTATTTAAATGTTTAATTATTTTTCTAAAAAAACAAATTTATTGATTTACTTGTGCTATTTATTTTTGTCTTTAAAGAAGACAATGTTTTATCTTTTTCGCACTGGGAGAAAGATGTCCCAAATTTGAAAAATCTATTTCTTCAAAAAAATAAATAATTCAGATTCGAAAGTTAAATGGTTGGACTAAATTTATTATAAATTTTGACAAGATCATACATATTTCATTTACCAAATTCTGAGTGGTTATATGCATTAACGAGCTAATTACAATCTTTAATCGTTATGTTGACAATACCTCTGCGAGACGTTGTTGCTATAATTTCTTAATAATATATTTAGAAAGAAGATATGGTTTTACAGAAGTCCTCGATCACTGTGTATTATGCAAATAAATATTGAAAAAATAAAACGTAAATAATATTGTTCAAATAATATTACTTATTTCAAATGCACTCTTTGAAATAATTTGTCACTCTTCAAAACCTTTCAACACGTTTCGGTATGAATAAAACGGATATTTTTATCACAGAAGTGTGTGTTCCAAATAACTTTAAAATCTCAACCAATTAATTACATTGTTGCAATTTAATCATATAAGAACTCACTGTTGTAAAACGCTGAGAAAATGAAAAACATTAGTAATCAAATTTAGTTGATTTGAAGGTATAAAAATAAAACCCACTGTAACATTTTTTTCATTTAATTACTTTGATCCAATCAAACAATTTATTTTAGTGAAAAAGGTTCCATGTAAAACTTTGAAACATCTATCTCCAATATTTTCATTTACAATTTTTCCTCAGGGAAAACTTTTTGATGTCAATAGGCTGGAACATTTACGTTCATCCGCATGATATAATATATAAAGGTTTGAAAATTAATTACAACATTATTTTGATGAACACCGTTACTCTCCGACATAAATGTTCTTTACTTGCAAGAAATTTTAATTTTTTTCTATTTCCTTCAGGGAACTAAATCACAGAACCTAAGCGATTTCAGTATTCTCTACTTCGAGAGAGCCCTTGCTAACCAAATGGACTTGGGTTGTATAAATGAACTATATACTGAAGAGAAAGTTAGGACAGGGATTTACGATCACTTGAATATTTTAAAAGCCAATTTTTATGTTGTGTAGTTTTCACGCCATTAAATGTACATTATTTCTGAAAAATAATAGCCAAATCCTACCTTTTCACAATATCAATTGTATATACGATTTCATTTCCTTCATGTAGGACCCTCTGAGGACTTTGCCGTCTGATTTTTTTTCCTTAGATCCTGCACGGATGTTGTTAAAAGAACAAGGCAAAGTTATTTTTTGTTATTGTAATATTTAGTAATTAATTAATCTGAATTTTTGTTGTAAAGTTTGTCGAGTTCTGAGGTTGCTTCAGCTTAATGTGCCACACAATTGATCCAATTGGGAGTCAGTCAACCTATGACATTGATTTTGTATGGTTGCCGTTGTGGCGAAGGCACGCAATCCGCGTGGCCGGCACACGCACAGCACATGCCACTCGACAGCGAGCGACCGCGTTCCCACGGTGCAGCAACGGATCAACGGAGTTGCCCCTGCTACCACTAGCCCCCACACCCCCGTCGCGTGTACGGCACACGGCAGCGAGAGATTCCCACAGTCGCATCCACCTGGCACCCAGCTCGCGTTATCTGCACTTCCTTCACATCGTCTCTCGGAGCGAAGGTTCTTCCGAAGGCAGATGGTCGTGTGGCAGCCACGCGCGGCGTTCCCACGCTCAGCGCCTGTCCCTCTCTCTCTCCCACTACTCTCTCAGCCGCCACCTCTTCCCCTCCTGTTGCTGGCTGCTGTTGCTGCTGCTGTGGAGCTGTGGCTGCTGCTGCTGTGCCGGCGCACCCGGCTCACGTTCCCACGCCCAGGCACCGCACGCACCTGGCACGCGAGCTGTCGTGCCCCCGGGCCCCTCTACCGTGCACTATCGCCTGACATTTCACGTGTCCTACTACAGCGATGATCATGATTATCATAATGATTCTTTAAACTTAAGTGCAATTGAGTGGGTATCGGCGGGAAGGTTTTGCTCCCAGTGTGGGTTTGCAAATTAGTAAATAAACATTGTTATTACTTTATTTTCGACTAGCTGATCTCACTCAGCGTCGCTCGCACAATTACATGAAGTTTTATAAAAATAATACCAGTAATTAAGGTAATACCAGTAAGAAGGTATTAAGTATGGAAGGATTTCAGGGAAGATTGAGAAAGACATCTGGTGTGAAGTGGTCTGAGGACAGAAAGAAGCAGCATAGTGAAAGGGTGAAGAAATACTGGAAGGAAAGGAAGAGAAAACAACTAAGAGTGAAGAATTGAAATTGGCACGTGGTCCCTAGCAGGCCTCATCGGAAAGAAGAAGAAAAATACCAGTAATTAATGCATTTTTCAACTGCAAATCAAATCAATTTGTTTGTTATTATCTCCCATCTATCCCTTTGCCACCGCACATTCTCAATGAACTGCTTTACCCGCGTCGTATTTTCATAAAAACTTCAATTTCCGTTCGCGATTGACGGTAAAAGTGTAAAATAGTCTACTGGTCGTGCAGAACAGTGTTTCTCAACCTATGGTATACATAAGGACGACACCCAAAGATAATTTTTCGTAGTTTAATGTCCTCAACGAAACCCTCAAATGAAACGATAACACTCTTTTCGTGTTTATGGTGTAATACCCTTCTGGAAGAAAAAGAAAATGTTTTAGTGTTTAGGAAGCTCAACAGATAAAGTATATTTGTTTCCCACTCTTGAATATTTCGCTGCAGAAAATAACCTCCAATTTATTCAACACTTCTGACATATTAATGTGCACTGTCTTGGTTTGCTCCAAACTTACTGTGATTATTTTTCGCAACATTGTCGCAAATATTCTTAGATTCAAAACCCATTAGTTGATGGTTAAAGTAGTGCCGGAACACCTTTCTTCAAATGCAAAAGAACAGCTCCTTCAACTCAATGGTGACTCGGGGGTAAAGCAAACTTTTTCTAAAGAACCTCATTTTGGGGTTGGAAGGCGCACAGACTGGAGAATTACCCGACAAAGCTGTGATTTTTATCTTTTACAACCTTACTTGTGATTATAGTGGAATAAAACAGCTGACAACCTCCCTCAGTTCGGTCGAACGGGAATCGAACTCTATTTAGCAGTGAGCAATGAGTGAAGACAATAATCCTACACCACCGCACTGAGATATGGTTAAGTGATTTCCAAATGTACAAGCTCAACCTTCTCATTATTCTCATTATAAATCACTGTTCATGTGTCAGTGTTGATTTCATGTTTTCTTTAAAGTATGATTTTTACGTGATTATGCTAAAATACTATCTTAAGTTAATGTTTAACTTTAATTACGAAGGTGTAAAATGTTTATTTGCAAAGAAGGATTACTAAGCAACTACTTAAAGTAGAGTATAAAAAGTTTGAGATAACATAATACTACCTTAAATATCAATTAATTTGCCAATAATTAAATCAAACAGTAAAGCAGCATTTTCAGAAAACAACCTGCCCTCACCCTCGTGGAAGTACGCGACACGTTCTCAGGTGGTAAAGATTTGTTACCATGTAAAAGGTTGAGAACATTTCAGACAATGTAATTAAGAATGCATTAAATAATACACATTTATACACCGAACTCTTATTTAAACAATAGAATGATGTACTGAAGTAGCAGACTTTCCCGCATTAGTTCGGGTTACAAGGTGCCATTCATGTAAAATGTAACGAAAAAATTACCATTCAAACACAACTCTCCCCTGCATAATGCACCTGTAATGATACCTCTTTGAACAAAGATCTCGTAACGTTCACTTACTCCCCCCCCATACGCTCAGAAAAAGTTTTGTTGACTTTCGGAAAACACGGGGTCGAATTTTGACACAATTAACTTTTTGTTTTTGCTCTCTCAGAGCGGTTGAGTACAAGAACTACAGTGACTGGAAATCGGAAAAAGTAATCAATGATTTAATTTGAAATTCCAAAGGGTGCATTATGACGAATATTGATGAATTACAAGAGCATTATTTTTTCTCGTGTTGCCATCAAAAGTCATTACACGAATACATGCTCTTTTCACTTTCACATATACATAGTATATAGAAAATACTGTAATCGTGATAAAATTCGAAAATGAGATTTTTACGGAAATATCAGTTTTGGATACCCTTGATACCGAAAAAGTGGTTTTACGCGTAACGTCCGTCCGTCTGTCTGTCCGTCTGTGCGCAGCGATTCTGAGTAAATGGATGAATCAATTTAATTCACATATCGTATTTACGATAGACTTTACTTGTAGTCGATGCACGTGATCTGATTTTGCTTTTGCTTTAAATTAAAGGGTACTTCTCATAAAGGTCAATGTACAATTTTGAATGTTTCTCATAAACGGCTCCAATGATTTTGCTTAAATCTTCTGTACGTGAAGTACAATTAGTATGCATTACAGCCGCATTAGCGGTATTTCGCTTGAAAGTTTGGTATAGACGCAGTAAAATAGTGGCGCGTTTTTTTAAGTTTTCCATTGGAGTGAATCCAATGAATATATGTTTGAAGATGTGTCATTTTAATATGTTACTTTTAAAAGGAGAACAGAGCAATGTCTGCATCTTATGTTTCTCTTGGTACCGTGAAACTTGCACCCTCGCGACCCTTAGGGGTGCTTAGGCACAACTCGTAACCTTTCATCCGGGGGCGCTGCATCTTTTCTCTGAGTAAATTTACGTATCAGATGTAGCCACTGTTTCGTTTTAGTATGTTGTTAACTTGTGCATTATATGTGTCATATTTATATGTTGATGCATATTAATTGATACGTGAGCAGGCGTGGATACAAGGGAGGGGTGAAGGGGGTAAATACGAGTATGTTAGATGCTGATGTGAATCACATGTTACGCTCATGTTTACGTAGTGAGATTGGGATATTTTTTGGAACGTACTATGCCCTAGACTATATTTTTTTGTTATGACTCCCCCCCCTAAAACATTATCCGTCCCTATAAATGAGGATGTTTTTTACGTTATTACTTATCGTTTGAAGAATTAATTTGATTACGTGTTTTTTTGTCTTTAATGTAACGTGTGATGAAAAATCTTTATGTTTATTTTTCAAGATTATTTTAATTCAATGTTTTATAGCAGTTTCAATCATTAAAAATAATATTATATTCAATAACATATTTTAACAATTATTGAATTATTAGACGAGAAAAATAAGGAGCGTTACGAAATAAGCGAAAGTAAATAAAAACTGTATCACATATTTCACAGAAATTAATCTTAGATACGATTAATTAATATAATTTTGCAATTTCAATTTGCAAAAAAATTAACTTTGAAGTTTTTAATCAAATTATATCAGAATATTGATGTTTTGCTTGCTTTGTTCTCGTGATAATAATATCATTATTATCTTTATATTTATTTATTAATATATCTTGGAAATAGTATATAAAAATCTCACTGATCCTTCGTCTCCCAGAATCAAAAGAACAGAATTTGTATATTAGAGATTCTTTTATATAAATTCTAGTAAAATTATTATTTTTATATACTTTCAAAATAGGGTAAAATGGAGACGACTAAAATGTAGAGAAACATGTTAAAAACAACTGTCTCCTAATAGAATGCTTTAATATCACTCTCTAGTGCACACTGAGAAACGTATATGAGAAAGTATGTGTAATGGATTTGCACCACTAGTTTAGTTGAGACTTTAGTGCTCGCCAACATCAAGGTCATTAGAGGCCATAAATGCATGTTTACAATAAAAATCTGTTCTTTTTCTTACTCATATACGTAGTATATGGAAAGTATTGTAATCGTCAAAAAGTTCGAGAGCGAGATTTCGCCGGAAATATCCGTTTTGGCGATCCCTGATTCTGAAAAAGTTGTTTCTCCGTTCGTCTGTCCGTCTGTCCGTCTGTGCGCAGCGATTCTGAGTAAATGGATGGATCAATTTTTTTCACATTTCGTATTTACGGTAGAATTTACTTCTCGATACTGTACTCGTAAGATTTGATTAATTTAGTAACTAAACAATAGGAATCAGCCTTGTTCGGGCATTTCAGATACGGATAAGGAGTGACGAAGCAGGGGAGGAGGGCCTCCTCACTCCACAAAATTTAAAAGGTCACCGTTGAGGAGTGCGAGCATGAAAAATTACGCGCATTTCGCCGACAAAAGAGACGCCCACATCTGGTAAGGGTGCAGTAACCCACGCCACAAAAAGCTAGGAGCTGTCGGAAAAAGGTTTTATTAGTGTATAGAAATCGCAGGCAAACGGGGGTGTGGGAAGAAGTCCCAAACGGTCGTACGAGTAGGGGGAGTTAAAGAGACGCGTCGCCATGAAATGAGCAAGATGCGTCTTGTTTAAAACACCGTTTCAAAACAGCGGTTGAAGATCGTTCAAATATACACCCAAGGATAGACGGATCGTGTAACAAAATATACTCAAAATCTCCAATCAGAACTGAGGAACGGGAGGGGGAATAGTTATGTTATTGGAAGCCGCGATCACGTAAAATTCAAAATTTGAGGACTTTGGAAGTGGAAGATGAAATGTATGGAAAAAGAAAACCCACTTAAGGAATGGAAAATGATGTTTCAGGAGACTTGAGAGATTTTTCGCGCAGCTACTACTTCGAAGATTTTCGCGCGGCTCACTACTTCGAAGGTTTTTCGCGCCGCTTACTACTTCGAGATGTTTCGAGGCACTAGAGATTTTTTCTCAAAGGAGACTTGTTGATTTTTCGTGAGCACCGAACATTACTTGTAGTTTTTTCGTGAGCAGAGCCTCTACTCAGTTTTATTTTCAAAGTTATCTGATTAGTTTATAATATCAGATGAGATTTCTGATTTTGCTATTTTCCGGAACTAAGTCTTTACTTTTTGGCTAGCATTTTCGGCGGCAGATTCTAAATTCGAGACGTGACGTAATTCGTACGGAGAACATGTTCATTCGGTGGGCTCGTCCAAGAAACCGAAGCCAGCAATTGAAGCCAAACAATGATGGTTCGGGTCCGCGCTACGCCTGAGGCCGCGTAGCTTGAGGGAGGAAGTCACCACCGGTCGAGCCTTCGCAAGTGACGTCACCGACCTGGAGTCGCTCTGAGAACTGAGCCAGACCGGCTTCCCGTCGGGTCAGCGCACCCTCCTCTCACCACTGCAGTGTTTGATTCGTCATCAGATGAGGTATTTTCACGATTGTTGGTGCCATCCAACACATATCGTCATGCGCTATTGCAAGAAGACGAGTGCGGATCTCATTGTTAAGAGGGGCCCAGAACATTGGACTTGATGACTCGTGAAGAGGGGCCAATTATCAAGAAAGAACACCGCCTAATTATATCTTTTAAATTCATCATAAATGTAATAGCATTTTCAAAAAGCGAGAGTTATTGTCAATTCAGTGTTTATTTTATTTGTTGAAAGAGAAATTATCTTAATGTTTGTTCAAGGAGTCAAATTTGTTTAAAATTCATAATTGTTGCAGAGAAACCGAATTCGGCGGTAATATCAGTGTGTTTCATGTTTACGTTGGCAAGAAGTTCTGTGTGTTTGGGGGATAGCATGAGGGTCTTTTTATTGTATGTGATATATGTTCATTAAAGTTAATGAATTAACTTGTCTTGAAGCGTTTTCCTGTATGTGGAACAACAGTATGGTTTTTTTCCCTTAGATAAACAATACGAACCCAATTACGCGTGAACCCCTGAGAAAGAGCTAGTCGAGGCGCATTAATTTTCAAATACACTTAGATCAATTCATATTATTAATTTTATTAGTAACTAAATTTCCGTTTCGCCACAATATACATGCACTATTTACTTTACTTTAAAACAAGGGGTACTTCACATGAAGGTCAAAGAACTCTTTTGAGTGTTTCTCAAAAACAGCTCCAATGATATTGATTAAATTTTCTGTACGTAAAATACAATTATTATGCATTACACCTGCATTAGCGGTAATCGCTTAAATGTTTGGTTTGCTGTTTCAAGAAGCTTGAATAATATTTAGCAGTGTATATAAACGAAGCAAACGTAGAATACACTTTTCGTAAACTGAAGTAAAAGATATGATAATGATAAAACACAGAGGAGGACAACAAACTCAGGTACGAAAATACATCAATTTCTGTTTACAACAAAATTACATTTACATAACGCATTTACGATATTTATAAGACTGGTATGTTGCGATATGTTTTGAAATAATATTCTGAATTTTTATTTTACATCCAAATTTCAAATAAAAGACAGTAATAAATTCATCTAGCGACTTTGATCACGAATAGAGCTCTGGGCGACGATTAACATTTAGAGGACCAAGCCAGAAGTGATTCTCTCATTATAGCACTTTGTCTCAATCTGTGCTGCAGACGGAGAAACGTATATGAGAAAGTATGTGTAAGGTTTTTGTACCACTTGTTTTATCTGTTTTCATCACATTCAGACCCCCTGTCAAGTCTCCGTCTCTGTATACCATTCCTCAGAATGTTGTGAAGCTCACATATGCACTTTCGGATTGAGGTCAGATACGTTGGCAGGTGGTATCGAGTTTAGTAGGGCACCGTGACGCGGACTAGATATAATATAAGAGTCTCGTAGGAAGACACGTTCACTCTCATTTTGCCGTCTCGCTGTCGTCTCATTGACGCTCGTCCGTCCGGTTCATCCAGCCGCAACGGCTCGGTCGAGTCTCGACGGGCGCGCCGCCGCCACCACGACGTCACCGTACGCCGCTCTGTGGCCCTGTCCGGCCAACCACCAGAGAACCGCTGCCATGACTACCGAGCTAGCTACGTCATGAGCGTCCGCTCTAGAACCACTCACAACGACGCCGATACCGTCTGCCTTCGAACCTCGTAATAAGTGAGTATTAAACACGTATTACCCACGAATGGCGTTTCATTGTGGAGACTGACCCCGCCCCCTCCTCTCCGTCCAACCATATTATATGTCGTTTCTTGCTGGCCCAGACTGCTCGCTGGAGCATATGTAACGCAAGAACCCACGACAAGAACTTGATCCCATGTTTCGCAGCCGTCAGTAGTCAAAGGAATAAATAAACATGTATACAGTTGTAGTAAATGAGGTCTACCGAAATTAAGCTCCTTCATGCCAACTCGGATTAATGAATAATTTGCTTGCTGTACTTTATTTTCTATCTATTGGAGATGACTTGAAAAATGGAGATCGGAAACGATCATTACCCCCAAAAATACATTGCATTGAATTTAATCTTTTCTCCTCTTAATTTTAAACTAATTTCTGGTTTTCTTTTCTTTTTTTCCCCACATTTTTGACAAATTCACTGCAATTGTTTTACTTACTACTATTTCGAGTCTATTCTCCATACAACAATTATCACATCTCTTCAGTATGTGTTGCGATCTTTTTTCCAATTCCTATCTTTCATTACCTTCTATGAGCACCACAATGTCATTTGCATTAGCTAAGATTTTCATCAAGTATTGTGCGCAGTAATCCATTGATGATCATGTTCCACAAAATTGGCCCTCCATGAGAACCCTGGGACATCCCTTATCCGCATCCCAATTTTTGCGTTCTGTTCCCGTTTGGAAATACTATGTCCGTTTTTCGAAATAAGGGGCAAATGTTATACATACACTATTATTTATACCCTTTTCTAACATGTGCTTCAGGACTCCACTTCATTGTACCGTTTTGAAAGCTCCTGAATATCTAGGTATGTTACCATTCCTAATTTTGATTGTAGTTCATCAATTCATGTGGTCAATATACTTCTGTCATCTTGGCGACCTATTCCTCCTTATCCTTTGTCGTGTTGTATTCGCTCGTGCTACTATTGCCTCCTGGGGATTCCATCTCACTTGCCTCATCCGACATAACTGATTGCCTCACGCAATCCTTCAAATTATCAAACGATGGGCGTATATGATACTAAAATCTGTATTATCTTAAAAATATTACAAATAAATGTCAATGTTAAGTCATGAGCCCTCCTATCATAATGCAAACGAGTATTATGAATCAAACACAGTATGGGAATATTCGTTGAACCCTATTCCTTATTTCCAACCAAGGTCAACAAACCGCCTGCGTTCTATCCTCTTTCTTAGGCAATCGACTATATCGAAGGTACACAAAATTTCAACTGGTAGCGAAAGAAGTAGCTAATATTCAAATGTATAATAATATGTTACTTTTTGTAAAATTTCTCACTACAGTCATGGAAAGAGTTGAATACATTCAAATTCAAAAACAGTAGCATTAATTTCTAGAATTCTTTATAAGGAAAGAGGCGACTCGAACAAAATTCCAGGGAGTGAAGACAAGATTATGAAACTTCGGCGGATCGTCTGAGCGCGCATCATCACCTAATAGGCAGGTAAATTGAGTTGTTATTAAACTCATATTCCACGTTAATAGTCCTTTCTACATAATACACATAAGGTGACGTAAAAATGCGTCACGGGCAGACATTTTGGTGTACAAAGAAATATTTGACATTCTGCTTTTGTCTTCTCTTAGTATTACGAAGAGTGAAAGTGCAACATAACAAGAATTCCCATGCAAACCCAGGGTAGGGCGCTACTATAAAATAATTCACTAATCACTTTAACATTCAGTATGTTCTCAATAACTTTCTCTAAGGAAGGTTTTTTCCTTGTCCAAAATTTAAAAAAATAATTTTATTCTATTTCATTACAAGGATATTGTTTAAAATAAATTTTAAAATAAAGTATTGATATAAATTGATAGCTTTCTTTCTCACGAAATTTTTATTCACATCTCCTCCTACGATTATTAGTTTCAATAATGCACTATTGATGGGTGTTTCGTCGATATGAACGTAGTGAAGTGTTTCGATTTGGCACACTGAGAGCGTTGATTTTTTTTTTCATAATATAACAGCAATTGATTTCTTTTTTGTGGTTGTCTATGCTTTGAATGGTGACTCACCCTTAAAAAGAGTTAGAATGTCATCTAGAGAAAAGGACATCGTAAAAGTATGATTCTAATTGTATTTAGACCCCTCTGGTGGCTCAGGTGGTAGCGTTCTTGCTTGTCACCAAGCATATAACCCCTCCACTTGGGCCAAGTTGTTGGTAAACCCAGCTAAGCGGTCCACCTACTCACAATAGTCTACCTAACTCCTACCCAACTCCTACCTCCTATCGCTCCAAGTAGATAAACTTTCATAGCAAACCACATTTCTCGGTTACAAATACTACAATATGTTGTATTTTATTCGTCTATCACATACGAGAAAAATGAGTCGTCACTTAATAAAGTAATATTAATGGTTAATTTTGTATTGTACTTGGACTTCGAACTTGTGAATCAAGGAAAAAATTACCACGACAGATAAAGAAAGGTGGGACTACCTGTAAGTGACCCTTCGGAGGGTATTTTCCTCGACGCAAGTAAAGGGATGTGGGGTTCTCTCAGACATTTTGTTGTGTGAGCTTATCTCGCTGTGGGTTTTTGACAGATACAACCTGCTCCGTCCTGTTTAATAGCTTCTCCGTGGCGCAAGTATAAACAGATTAGAGACTGGTTGCAAATGATGCACATTTTTAACTGGTGGCAGATTTTTAGGTTTCTAGGTCCCATAGTCTTCATTAAGTAGATTAGAAATTTTGCATTTTTCGGGGAATTCTTGTTCTCGTGAGTACGGGTAGATATCTGCGCATTAAATTAAAAAATCATAACTCCAAATATAATTCATGAATTAACATCAAAAATTTAGGTACACGAACTTTAGAGATATAAAGTAAGGGGGAAAAGATACCAGGCTTGTATTTATAGTAAAAAAGTTTTTTTTAATTGAGAAAAATGATTTTCTATTCATTTTGGGCGTGAAAATTCTTGTCTCTTTTAAGTAATATATCTCAAAAGACCAAAATCAGATCTGAATTATTTCTTTGTGACTAAGAGCTAAAAGTGTGGGGAAAACAAGCGTGGAAAGAGAAAAGTGGTCCCACTCTTTCCTGTTTAGTAAATTCTCGTTAAAACTTTATTTTAGTTTTATGTTTAACCAACAACTTAAAAATTTAGTCAAATAAGTAAAAATAAATAGAGAAAATCATATGAGAATTAAATATGACAAAAATAGAGTTTTTGTAGGCTTATTCCTCTATTACTCATCAGGAAAAAGAGGTCCACTACACTTTTTTAGAGAGTTCGATGAACCTCCGCTGTGCGAAAGATACTTCTTCATTTATTTCTTCAAACTGATCTTCAAATTGATACATCCTTCCAGAGTTCTGAGCAGTATGTGGAGGAACACAGAACATAATATTGATGAGTGGCACAAAACAAATATCTACCTTTCCTTGAAGTCTGAAAAATGATTTTGCTGGTCCATAAGGGTGCACAAATTGGATGTTAACGTCACCTTCTTCTTCATGCTTGGAGAGGATCAACAAAAAAAATCAATGATCGACATAGATACACGAGACGAAAGAATCTATCAATAATTGTGACATTTTCATAGTGGATGATTTTACCTTACAAAATTTGAATGTCATGGAAAAATCTGTATCAAAGCTGATCCTCTTCATTCCGATAAAGAATTCTGAAAGAAGGTGACTCCGCGTATCTGGCACAGTTTTAGCTTTCAAAAATTGACTTTCAAGCTCTTGTCTGGTAGCTAAGGGATTCTCTCTTATTATGAGGGCAAATTCAATATTTTTAATGTTGGTTTGACAGTAATCAAAGAGTTGATAGTAGATAGAGTTTGATACATATGTCAATGATATTTCCTGTTGGCATCTGCAGGTTTGCTCTTGTGACAACCTGTGTTCTTGTTGCTTTACAATGCCTGTGAATGGAATAATCCACATACAGTGTATATATGTCATACCTGATACTTCCCGTAGAATGGAACATCGCGAGAAAGTTTATAATTGCTCTTCCATCTTCATAACTTTTTTTTGTGGGACTTTACGGTTCGTCGACATCGAGGTCATTAGAACCCTTCATAATTGGTGGAAAGGGGTTTCAGCGGGGTTCCCAATCTCCTAACAATAAAAAACAAACAAACTGGACATCACTGACAGAGGAGATTTACGAAAAACTATACGATTCCAAATCTACGAAAAAATGACAATGAAAATCTAGCCAATGAAATCCATTGGTTTTCCATTTCGCGGCTCGTGATGTAGCCTCGAGTGTAACCGTTTTTGTATTAGCCTACCTCCTCTGAGGAGGCTAGGGAGAGCATAGCGGTGCAAAATAATTAGAAACAAGTACGTTCCGTCACCCGTCTAGCTGAAGGACAGGTGAAATAATGGGGAGGAGTCACATGACGAGGATTCGGCTTGGAGAGAGAGCGATGGAGTTGGGGCAGGTGCATCAATAAAGCAGGACCGTGGGAACGGAGGATAGGCTCAGTGACATGTGCAATGCGCGTGTCGACCACGCGAACAACACAGGGCTGCTGCGATGGTGTGAAGAGGGGGGGGGGAACTACTTTGTAACTCAGAATAAAAACGCTCAAAATTCATACCTGTGCTGTGGATAAATCAGAGTTCACGACGAAGTACAATCATGAACTGAACATTATGGTGAAGATGTCTAACCATTTTCGAATTAAAAAGTATTACACCAAAAATGGAGGAATTAACTTAATGGATCTGAAAAACACTTAACCATTTTCTAAAAAACCGTTTGTTGCAGGCTCTTATTATCATTACACACGAGCTGAACTCCCGCAACATTGCCCGCGGAACCTTTGTGATTTTGTTACAAGTACCGTTCTTGAATCATTGACATCAGGATCGTGAACGTGAACGTGAACGTGAACGTACATCATGTTTTCTCCTCAGTCGTACCAAAATACATTACATTAATAAAATACGAGAGTTTCGATAGATAGTTATTATCATGTGTAAATATTTATTTTCAATTCGTTTCTGAAGACTTAGATATTTTCATACACTCATTGGACGAAAGCGAGCAATACTCATACATTCTGTGGAATACTTAAAATACGTAACCACTAATATTTTTAAAAAGTATAAATTTTATGCAAATACTTATACTGCCTCCANATATATATATATATATTACGAACATACGTGTGCGTTTATTATGAAAGGAGGCGGGGGTATGCGTCACTGTGATAGGACACTGATACCCAAAGTGGTCTATATCTACCGCCAGAGATCCGATGACCTGCCAAAGGTCCATGTCTTATGTGTGTGTGTAGAGGGGCTTTAGGGCTCGTCAACGGCAAGGTCATTAGAACCCTTTAAGGTAGGGGGAAAATGCAGTTTCTCACCATAGGGAAGTGCCTTAGTGACTCTTCCCCGTGTGTGGGACTCGCCGAATATCTCTACCATACCCACTAAAAAAACTCTCCTAAATTCAACAAATACCTAAATACAAAGATGAGAGAAAAGAAAGGAAACAGTTGCTGAACACATTATATCATAAAAAGGAAAAAATTTATAAAAATTATAATTTTCAAATTACGGAAAGGAAGGATAAAAAGAAAGAAGACAGGGAAGGGGAAAGAAGAATGCAAATTTAAACCCTACCGAGAACTTGTGGGAAGAACCCCGATATCCTCATAAAATTCAATAGTTTATTAACATCATTCGTTTCATTTCCGAGAATTCTTGGTAAATCTGCAGCCAGACCAATTTGTCTTCGTATTCTCGTGTATTTTTTGCAATCAGATAGTAGGTGACGCACTGTCAGAGAACAGCTACACTCCTCACAGACGGGTCCATCATCAAGTAGTAAGAGATACCGATGAGTTATAGGACAATGTCCCATGCGCAGGCGGGTTGACAGGACCTTGTCACGCTTGGTTTACCTACAGGAACTGATCAATGACTTAACAGGATTTGATAAGTCGCAGCTTATTCCATTCAACAGACAACCACTCATTGTTCCATTCACTCAGAATCCTTGTCTTGATGGAATTTACGAGATCTCGTTTTGGAATCGTGAAGAAATCCACGCGATTCTTGAGGCATGCCGCCTTTGCGGAAACGTCAGCTTCCTCATTTCCTTTGATTCCCACGTGTCCGGGAATCCAGCAAAACAATATGTTATTTCCATCCTTTTGAAGCAAGGAAAGCACATCCTGGATGTTCTGGATCAGCTTCTCAGCTGGATACATTGTCTGGATTGCTTGAAGAGCACTTAGAGAATCAGAACAAATCAGGAAATTTGATCCGCGGGAGCACTTTGTTGACCGCAGTGCTCTCAATATGGCGTAGTACTCAGGGTGTAAACGCTGCACAGTAGAACTCAGCTGTGTAAACGCCAAGACGGTACCAACAGGTCGCCAAGACGGTAGCCACAGGTCTTACGGGGGAACACCACGGAGCAGCCGACTCCATCATCCTGCTTCGACCCGTCTGTAAACACAGGAATATAGGTCCGGTGTTTGTCAAGGATTAGGTGAAAGTATACCCTCAACATTGCGGTGCGTGAGGGTATACTTTCACCTAATCCTTATAGTGTTACTTATAGTGTTCTTCTTGTCATGATGCAGAAGATCAAAATTAATCTTCAGCTTGTGCAAAGCCCAAGGAGGAGTCTTACTGAAACATTGATTTAAGACATTAGGTGTGCGTATATGCTAGGTTTCCTTAATTTGTTTACAGCGATATCAAAAAGGTTTGGTTGCTCTCGGTTTGATGTTGTAGAAACAGATGGAAGAAGAGGAAGGATGAAATACTGCGTTATGTACCAGTTTGTCGGGTAAAGTAAGCACGTGGCAAGAGTGTCGTAGCATGAGGAGGTGCCGCCTGAGGGAAAGAGATGGTTCGACACTCTCAGCAAACAAACTCGGAATGGGACTAGTGCGATAGACTCCCGTAACTAGTCGGATTCCTGCATGGTGGACACTATCCAACTTCTTAAAATAGCTTGAACGAGCAGAGCTATATACAACGCAGTCATAATCGAACCGAGATCTTAGATGCTCGATAAAACTGGTGCAAGGAGGAGTGATCAGCGCCCCATTCCCTGCTACTCAGGTACGTCAATAAATTCAGAGACTTTAATGTTCTCGCTCTTAGGTCTGTCAGATGTTCAATCCAATTCAGTCTCTGATCAAAGATTAGACATAATAATTTTACAGAAGGATAGAATTTTAGAACATTGTTCCCCAGGGCGAGGAGAGGTTCTGCTAGAAAGCTTAGTCTTCTTCTGAAAAGAAGCAGTGAAGTTTTTCAAGCAGAGAAACAAAAGTCAGTCATCTTTGACCAGTGGTATAATCTATTGGGGACGAGTTGGATTTGTCGCTCCGCGGGTCCATGTCAGCGAAAAACAAAATTGGGGGTCCATGAGATGCAAATGGGGGTCCACGATAGTGGATCTCATTTAAGCAGGTTGTGACCTTAATTTTGGCTGTCCATGAATGGAATAATGCACATACATTTTAGTATGTCATGTGTATGTCATACCTGTTACTTATCCCGTATTTTGGAATATCGCGAGAAAGTTTTTAATTGCTTTTTCATCTTCATACCTGGGGGAAAGGTGTTTCAGCGTGGTTGCCGATCTCCTAACAAAAAACAGACTGGACATCACTTACCGAGGAGATTTGAGATTAAATCTAACTCAATTGATGTCAAATGTTGAATATTTCTTATTAAAGCATCAGGTTCATCCCTCCCACTAAAAGCATTTATTTTTTGCTTAGTTATTTTATGAGAACGTTGTTCTTTCTGAAAGAATTTGTTGCTGTACAACCTTGATTCTATGACTTTCGATGAACACATAATCATTCCAGATACTACCAGAGGTTAAAACGTCTCAAAATCACGTTTCTGGGAAAAGTTGAAAAAAAGCTGATTTTGTCATAGCATATCTTCTTCAAGACGTGAAAAAATGATAGCGGATACACCCCAAGGGCAAAAATAATATGTGAAAAAAATAAAACATTAGTTATCACAGGAGTAACTGCCTACCCCTATATAAGAAGTGCAGTACTCAGGCGCCCATCTTCTGCACTAGTTACACTCAAACCAGTCTTCGGTGGGTGGTTCAATGTATTCTTCAGTTCACACTAGACAAAAACAACTTGAGTTAACCTTCCGGTTTTTTTGTGTTGACAGTTTTTCAATTCTAATTCTTTTAGCTTGCTGGGGCCTACTAACGCTGATGTTTTTGTCTTTTTATATTTAATTTTGCTGGGACCTGCCAACTCAGATATGTTCATCTTTTTGTTTGTATGTATGTATGTATCTCGTTTCGTCCAGCTAAGGACCACGAATGACGAGTAAGTCTCAGTTTCTGTGTGAGTTTACTCACTAGACGTATCGTGAACTTCACCGAGATCGAAGGAACAGCGTCTAGATAGGATCCAGATGGCTGCATCGGAGTATTACAACTGCGGTTGTTAGTCGCAGAGGGCGGTTGTTAACAGCAGAGGGTGAACTTTTCATACATCACAACTATTTAAACTGAGACATGGAAATGAAAAGCTACAAATTTTATCTTGCTGAGCGATCACGCTGACACCATAGCCACGGAGGGGACATTTTAATTTTTTTATTATTCAGCATTCTTAAATTTTGCAGCTTGTTTAGGAGTAGATGTCAACACCTCGGGTTTTTTACTCTTGGGTTTGCGATTGGTCTTGGGAGCAAACATAGTTGGTATGTGTAACATCGTATAAATTTTGAAATAACATTTTCAAGCACTGTGCTCGCCGGAAATACCAAAGGCGATTAAGAGCCATGTCCGTCGCCGCCCAAACAAGGAAAGGTGCGCGTTAAGACCTCTCGTATTGTGAAGAGGCAGATCCCCCTTCTACTTCCGAAAAACTGAGATGAACTCCCGGAGAAGGAAAATGAGTGTGTATGGAATATTTCAGCAGTTGACAGAAATAGTGTTCATCCGAAAAGGCAGTTTTTCTCGGAAGCTGAGGAGTGACCAAGCCGAGGTGGGGTGTTGGGAACGGGCGAAGAGGTAGTCACGTGACCTCCGCCTCAATATATATTGGAGGGATTTCAGCTCCTAAGTGACATTTATACTGGAGGCTTTCAGACTTTGAGACAAGTGCGAAAGCGTATAGAAGTACGCAAGTTATTTAATATGTAACTTGGTTAGTTTGGTCGTCAGACCACTGAAAATTGCTGCGGTAATTCTATTACCTGATATAGGCGCGAATAACATAGCTTGGAACAGTTATTTATTTCGAGATAGCAACTTGGAACTTTTTGAACTTCGGATAATCTGGGTAGATTTCCGACTTAATTCATAACACCAGTAGTTATAACTGTGTGTAATTATTGCTTTTAGATAGCAATATCAAGTAATAACAAGTTCAAACTTGTATTTATGATTTGCGAGTTTGTCTACATTTGTAAATATTCAGAGCTTTATTTAATTTGAATTAAATGTTTTATTGTTATTACTCGAGTGTTTGATTGCTTGGGGAAACCAAGCTGGTGGCAGCGAACTCTACCATAAAGGTTGTGGTTTATGGTTGAATCCCGCTTCTCCACCAAAAGCTTACGCACATCGCATATGGACTTGTGGTGTGCTGGTACAGTATGGGTCTGATTTGCAATGTTGTAAGGATATGTGTTACTACATCCGCTGGATGGTTTTCGCCCGCTGTGTTAGCTGATTCTCTTCACTGTAGGATGCCAGGTTCAGACAAAGATGTAGTAGACCTCTCAGGTTCTATTTCGATAATTATTTCTGATTTATTAACATGTGGCGTTGAGGATGACGCGCTATTGACAGGGTAATTAGTCGTAGTAGACAATGCGACGGCTACTTACTTAATTACGTATCAGTAAACGTACAAATGTGCAAAATCAACTATACCGCTAATGGACTTAGTTAAATGTGCTTTATTTCATTAAAAATAAGTTGTCGAATTAACCGGGCGAAACGGATAGCTATCCATTTTACCCACTTTCGTCTTCCCCAAGGCGCCAATTTTAGAAAGTTGTCTAGGATATGAAAAAATTTCAACAGGTGAATAAAAAGTTACAATCACAAACTAAATTTAAGTTAACAAGCAATCGATCAAACAGACAATTCATAAATACTGGACACGTAATACAAAAAGTTGACACTCACACCTTTCCAAAAATATTAACAAAACAGCCAAAATATTTTATTTTTATTTCCACAAGTACACGAGCGTTTTGTTTTGGTTGAACTGTCATGGCGTCGCCGGGTCGCTGCTTTACCGACTGAGCAAACCCAATTACGCCATCATTTGTACGTTTTTGGTAAAATATATTCTTCTTCTTACCCACATTTTACATCTTGCCCGGGTTTCCCCCATGTAGTTATATTTCTTCAAATGCACATAAATATTAAATTTAAAGAAAATATTCAAAAATTTATTTTTTAAATGACAACTTTCGCTTTTGCACATTACAAAAATATATTGACTAATCCATATGTGCACTTTTGGATTTGGGCAAGTATATTATACATGTATGAATATATTTCAACATATATTTGCACATACAAACACCCACACACACATATATATGGAGAGAGAGAAACGCTTCAAAAATTACGTTTTTATAGTTGTCATGAGTATGTATGTGTGAGTATAAATACATGCATACAACAATTTACTTCGAATTTACATCTAAATACATTGTAGTACATGTACAAACACTTACATACCCATACTTTGTGCTTTTTACTACACAAAATTGGTCTAAATTTTAAAAAATTGCTGTATTTTCGTAAAAATGCCATAAAAGAAAAATTGAAAAATAGGTCTCAATTTTGAGCGCTCTTTTTTTGTTTCTTGTGCGTCTGACGAAAAAATTACGTATTACCAAATTTGTTGAAAATATTGCCAGCTGCAACTCTTAATTTTAACTTTATTTGATATCTGACTTATATAAAGATATCTGTCTAAATACGAGACACGAATCTGCAATCAGATTGTGAAAAGATAAAGCAGTCTTGTCGGGAATTGGGCAACTGTAAATATAGAGACGAAAAATCGTGAGTCAGCAAAAGCGCTAGCTAGCCTGGACAGAATGTTTCCCCTCCAGCCGTCCGTCCCGCTGCCACCACCCCTTACCCCGCGCACTTCTATCATCCATCCTACAGCCGCCACTCCGAATCGTCCACCGAAGTCATGTCCCAGTGTACAGGAGGAAGGTCAAGTTCTACCGTTTGTAAATATTTTGGTCAAATTAGCCAACCTTTGATGATGAAAGTCGATAAGTCGGAAAATCCTCAATCGTCGGGATGATATCTTCGCGTGCGCTGTACAGATATTTGTAAACAACGAATGTCGAATTTTTTGCCTCAAATAGTCCGAGAAAGACTACCATATCATGCATTTCCCAAAGATAATAAGAACAGACGCGAGGTAAATAAATATGAATCCTTATCAAATTGAATGCATTCAAATTAACAAAGATCAAAATTGTTTACATTTGGATGAATGGTTTAGAATTTACGAGCGCGGTTGACCGGCGCAGAAAAATAAAAAGTTTATTTTCATATGAAAAATACCAAAAAATACTTTCTATAGGTTAGTCAAAAAATTACATTGCGTGATTGTAAATTATAGTTTCTTACATGTTTTCTCAAAAAATTCAAGTACATTTTTAAAAAAGTGTCCAGTGGTGGATACCACAATAAGTGCTATCATCATTTCATTTGAAATTTAAATGTTGCTTTGCCTGATGACTTATTTGGTGATAAAAACAGGCCAGAAATGTTCCTATTTTTTAAGTATAGATATTGGTCACTTCAGGAAACATTCACTATCACCCATGGTATGGTTTTACTCCAAGTTTTGCAAGAGACGAGTGGAAACATTTTCAATTCACTATCGAGACAAGGTCACGCCTTCGCATCTTCGCTTACTAATGATCTCTTGTCTGTACGTATGCTAATGATAGTTTAGTTGCAACTACTTGTCTGTCATTCTTGTGATTGTGAGAACGACTCGATCCATTACATTATTCCCTTTGGTTTCCTGATAGAAATTAGTCTCATGCGAAAAATATTTCGAAGTACACTTCAGATTCACCGTTTGTGATTATAAAAGATATATTGATTATGAATTGAAGTGTATGACAATTTGTCCAAAATATCACCCTCGAATGGTGCGACCTCAAGCAGCTGTTTGAATAGCTTGTGCCTAGGATCAGCCACATAAATAATAGTATATTATTATTCTATTTCTTCACAAGTTTTGAGGGAAAATATGTAACAAAGAGTAAATATTCTCAGCAAATTTGTCATGAAATGCAAAATTTTATAAAATATGTACGAGCATTCCAGCTTCTATTTATTTTAGTAACAAACTAAGAGATTTCGCCAGAAATATCAACTTTTGTTCATATCAGATTATACACAAATTTATTTACATTATACTTTCGTGATGATCTTCCTATGAATTAATTTTTGGATTTTCAAATTATCTTAATATAGTTTCGAAAGATAATAATCACCTGGTAATAATTCTGCAACGATCTCAAATTGAGATATGTATGAAATGTAGGGTATTTATGTAGAGACGATACATGACACGGGAGTCCTGGCCAGATCACCAGGAAGACAACCTGAGTTGCATATTAGGTTCTTCACTACCATATTTTATAACATAAGAACAGTTAGTGACAGGTAGAAGGGATAAGGTAATCAAACCATAAGCATAAGGTACAGAAATGTTTCATTGCAAGAAAACTTATCCGAAATTGACGACTTTCGGAACACTCTTTTTGACGAAAAAATACTGTAGATGCGTATTCACGTACATCAAAATCATACTATACCGGGATGAATCGGGCGTGGTTCATTCTTTCTTTTGGTAAATAATTTACTGAAAACAAGCAGTTTAAATCCCCATATGAGCAAGTGGAAGACAATAAGCTATTTTACTTATGGGAACCAAGGGAACCAGAGTTTTTAAACTCGACACTTCCTCATGGTCATAAAGTCGGGTCAGGATTAAACATTTTGTGTACCATTAAACTCGACAGTTTGTACCTGTCCTAATGACTCGCCGCCCCGNCATTTTGTGTACCATTAAACTCGACAGTTTGTACCTGTCCTAATGACTCGCCGCCCCGCCGCCACCCTCGTGCCAACCGACCAACCTGCTGCTAATGGATTTCGTGAGTCACTTACTAGAGAGTTCTTGTAAGTGCTTTTAATTAAGCATTTTTATTTTTATTTCTATTATCTAATAATTTTGTAATTCCATGCGCAATTACAATAAAAATGAAACCAAACACGACGAATTTATGACATAAATGGGTTTTAAGCTTCTGTTTTGACTTATTTACGTAGTATATCGAAAGTATTGTAATCGTAAAAAATATTCCGTCGCGAAATTTTAACGGAAATATTCGTTTTGGGAGTCCCTGATTGTGAAAAGGTGGTGCGTAGAATTCCACCTTTAATTTTCTTGATGCTTTCATGAAACATATATGATTGAAAGGAAAATAATATATTTTGTTTATCAAACAAATGTATCAGTTCTCGACAGTGCACCAGTGCTCGACATGTCTGGTTTTAGAACCTTATAATTAGGCTTTGAAGTAATTTTTGGCTCCGGTTTTATTTTTGATACAATATTTAATTCCTTCTTAATGTGCATTTTATGACAGGAATGAAGCAATAAGACATTTTTCAAACAACAGTTTTGGTCATTCGTCTGAATCTCACAAATGAAACGGGCCTAGCTGAGAAAGTTTTGATTTAATTTCGAGTTTTCGTCAAAATATTTTTTATCAATCATCAATGATTTTCTATTATCTTCATAATTAGGGTGATTTCTCATAAATTACAGCTTTTCTGGTTGGATTTTAGTTGTTAGCAAGGTATAAGCGGATGTTGACTACAAGATCACAATTTACCGCATGTTTTCTGAGGTTCACACACATAAATTAAGAAGAATAAGAACAAAAGAAATTGCATAGAACATTTCTACGCCAGTGATGTTTGGAAGCTTTGAATTCCAGAACTCTCGATCAATTCTCTGAATACGAGATTTCAGTTTCCAAATCCAACCAATGTAAGTTTTAAAAACCGAAAATATCCTATGATGTTTCATATTTTATTGTTGTCGACTATTTTGTACATGTAAGATGCTTCTCTTAATATAAAGAATCAATTCATGATGAAATAAAAACAATTGTTGCAAGTAAATAACATTGTCACCATTTTGAAGTCGAAACATCATGACCACTGGCTCATTCATTTTCGACATTGTTGACTACTGATGCAAAAAATAAGCTACAAAATTTTATTATTTTAGTAGGGGTTCGATAATTTTGGATTTAAAAAATTACCTCAGAAACAAGAAAGGAGGGGGAAAATGAAACTGCAGGTTGAAATTTTAACAATTAACAGAAAAAATTGTTGTCTAATATAGAGTTTTTGTCAGTTCCATGGCGCTCTTAGGCCATTACTCTTTGTCTGGCGACAAAATGATTCAGAACATAATTTGTTGGATATTTATTGTACATTATTTCGACACAGAATTGTTGTGTTCTAAAAATGCATTTTTTATGTTATAGGTGAAAAACTGATAAAAAATATTGATGGAGAAAAAACTCTTTTTCCGTGATATGCTTCTTTTCGTCACCTAATTACTGGACTAGTTGTGAAATGTGCATTTGATGCCCAGAAGGTAGTATTTGGTATCATTTTTCATCATTTTTGGTCTAGATTTCAATTATTCTAAAACAATATCACGATTTCTATAAATGAAGAAATTAGTGGCAAAACCAACTTCATGACTCATTACTGGAAAAGCTGTCCACTGATCCCAGTTACTAGGGATTCACGCGATGGGCACAGGTAGACCCGCGTAATCCTAATCCTTAAAGAAGTGTAGAGTATAATGGTGAAATTATCCTTTTACCTGAGAATCTGTCGAGTTTAAGTACGCCCATGGGAACATCCTCGTTTTCAAAGGAAAAACGCAAAAAAGTCCGGATCAGAATAATGGGTTACAGAGATAATGTACCAAACAGTGCAGAAATAGAGAGCACACAAGAATGATTAAAATAATTGCTAACATACTCTGTACTTTAATGAATGAAGTATTGCAACAAAGAACAGTACGTAATATTGTAAATTCTACTTACAAATATACATACACTTCAAATACTGACTAATAAAAATTCATAAAAAACAAATTTGAATACCGTACAACTGTATGGAGGAAAATGAAAATTCATTTCTTTTCTTTGCACAATTTTACAATTGGTTCTCGATACGGATGGTTGCGGCTAAGGAATTGCTATCACAAGTTACAGAGGTCTAAAAGTCTGACGCTTCAGCGTAGAATTCTTATTTCCATTCGGGGAAACCCATCGTGAGAGAGATTCTGGTAGTTCGAGGAAAGACGTATCGCATTCTTTTGAAGGATTAGCAACATTTATTTCCACCCGCTCAGTGCAACCGGGTCAAATGTTTGCAGGGCTGGCTACAAAGTTTTTGACAACTGTGAGAACCAGCTTTATAGTAACGAAACCGACTTTTGTACCTAAAGCAAACGATTGCTTATATTTTACTATTAATTGGAAAATAACCAAAGCACGTGTTCAGACAATTTTTTCATGTAACGTTATGAGGGCAAGTGTCATCTCTGAAACTCATACTCTTTGTGCAAGATGAGTGACACATCTCAATTGCTAAACTTCTGTGCTCAACCACGCCAGTTATTGATTTTTCTGGCACCGAAGCAGCTCTTCCCGCCAGAAATCAACGAGCCGTCACTTAGTCCTGCCTTGCGATTGGCGCGTCAACTCGCGCCATTAGGGCGAGTTTATGGACAGCGAGCTATGCCATGTGCTCGCATTGGTCGCCAACAGGGCGGACGGACACTCACTCTCTGGACTTGCGCCAGTACAGAGCAGTCAAGAAGTCCGCACTCGACGGACAAAGAGCGGTCACTTCACTCTGTCTCCGGCGGTAAGCAGTGCGCAGTCGGCACACTCTCTCAAGCAGTCGGCAACCGTCGACTCACTCAGCAGTGCACTCATCACGCCGGAGCCTGGCAGCCACGGCACTCGCTTCGGGGTGCACTCACTTGCTGGCGGTCATCTCATCGCCTCTTATCTGGCACCATGCCAGACTCTCTCACAATCATCATATACCTCTCCAAGCAGGCATCTAGCCCACTGTCACCTCACCGTGGCATCACCATTGCCTCTCCAAGTAGGCACTCTCTCAAGATCACCTTTACCGGGGCATTCATCACTCGCCGCATCATGTCGGCACGCTGCGGGGCGCACTTATCGACTTCTACGGTCTGCAGCACCAGAGCCATCTGGGTTCATTGCTCACGCAGCATGGCTACCACGCCATCCACGCAGCACATCAATTCAACTCGACTCCAACAACGTCATCTCGGCTGAATTTCCAGAAGCATCTCATCACGATGTATCATGAGAACTCAGTATTGTATCATTCTTCTCGATTACCTTCACATTGCATTTTTCATTAAACTGTTTTTGTTGGTAATCACTACTAATCTTTACATCATTCTTTACTGTTCCAAACAGATGGTCCTTCCCTAATCACCGCATGTGCAGGTCAAGTCAGTAAATTGTCTGCACATTTTTGGGTCCTTCGAGCCAGATATTCTTTCATGAATACCCATTTTGTCTATGGAACAAAAATGTTTATACCGCACATTTTTGTAAAATTATAAAATTTACGTTTGTTCAGCTAGTATAATATAATAATCATTTAATTAAATGATTAATCACCTGAAAAATTAGAATACGAAACGGATGAAAGTTTTATCTCTCATATACGTATTGTAATCGTGAAAAAAATCGATCGCGAGATTTCATGTAAATATCCGTAATGTTGAATGTGTCAATTTCATTCACATTTCTTATTTACTACACTACCTGCTTGTTGTTGATTTTACGATTTCTTTAAACAGTAAATTTTTAAGGGTACTTCATATACAGACCAAAGTATATTTTGAAAAATATTTATGCATATAGCACAATGTGCACTTTTAGTTGCAATGTTTGTGATAATTACCGGTCGATTGTAACATATAGGTCTCTAACATAGAAATCTCTTAGATTGCGGTGAACCTCACCGCCAGGTAACAGATTAATCATGTTACGTCGAATGAAAATGGGAGACGGGACCGGGGTTCGAACCCGGGACCTTGAGCTCAGCGCGCTCATGTGCCTACCGACTGCGCCATCCCGTATAAAATGTATAAAATACTACCCAAATAAAGTACTTCCTAAGGGAGTCGCCTCAGATGAGGAGTTTAGTCTCTACGAGACCACCTCAGAGGTCTTTGGGTTTCACAAGTTGAATGAGAATGGTAGACGGGCCCGGGTGGCGAACGGGATGGCGCAGTCGGTAGGCGCATGAGCGCGCTGAGCTCAAGGTCTCGGGTTCGAACCCCGGTCCCGTCTCCCATTTTCATTCGACGTAACATGATTAATATAGGTCTCTAATTATTTACTTACTGTAATAAATGTAATTTTTTGTGATCAGACGGAAGAGCTGACCCCATGATCTTAGTGTGTCCACACAATAAAAGTCAGTTACAATAACATTGTCATTCATTCTTGTATAATTACAACACGAACAAGATACCCATCTTGGACTATGTACACGTAGCATACTTTGAATCATGAATTGAATAAATAAGATGGATCAGCTCATTATGTTTAGATGTGTTATTTTTATTCGAGGAGCTTTAAATTTAATGTATAAAATATTTAAAAAGTTATTTGTAAAACAGATATTCGCATTATTCAACGAAATTCATGGGATAAAATAGTTTTGGCTTGGTTTCACCTCAATATATTCCACTTTGCGCCGATTCCGAGAACACTACGTCCTTTAGTCTGTGTCGTATTGATGAAATTGCAATTCACCAGGCTAAAAAATATGCTCATATCTGAATAATATTGATTAAACATTTATAATATAGCAAAATAGGAAAACCTTTCGCAACAAAAGCTCTTACCGACACAAAATAGTTACAGGTTTATTCACTCTGCAGCTGAACCTTTGGAAACGGGAGGTGGCAAAGCAGAACCTCACATTTCGCACGTCTTGCCAAGATTCCGACGACATTTATAAGACATATTCAAATATGACTCCACGAATCACTTAGAGAAACATTGTTTTATTACGGTATAAGAGCAAATTTAAAAATAATATACTATTGGACACAAAATGACAAAACCTAATTACCTAGAATTCTTCCTTTTTACGAGAACATCTAAAAACGGCAACTGGCCATTGGATTCAATTTACAAGCCGTTTTACCACTGACTGATACTATCTCGTCAACTTCAAAATTCAGAACACCTTGTAGACGTTCTAAGTGAGATAACTCTAGGCGACGAGGAACTCATGGTGAACTTCGATGTTGTCTCACTTTTCACGAAGGTTCCGGTCCGCGAAACACTAAACATCATAGAACAACAGCTTGGACAGCGAGGCTTACCGTCGGAGTGGGCCAAACTGACTGAATTTTGTCTTAACTCCACTGTTTTCCAGTTTGATGGTAAATTTTACTCCCAAGTAGAAGGAGCTACTATGGGTTCACCCTTTTCCTGTCATTGCCAACATCTTTATGGGAGCGTTTGAAAATGAGGTTATAGAAAATTATTTATTAAAACCTAGAGTTTGGTTGCGATACGTGGATGACACCTTCGTCATATGGCAACATGGACGAGAAAACCTTTCGGATTTCATCAACCAGGCTCATACAAACATCAAATTCACTATGGAAATTGAATCCAATGGTCAGTTGCCGTTTTTAGATGTTCTCGTAAAAAGGAAGAATGACGGCTCCCTTGCACATAGCGTTTACCGCAAGGCAACGAATACCAACCGTTATTTGTATGTTGAGTTACACCACCATCCAGCTATCAAACGTGGTGTGTTAAAAACATTAGTCACCCGAGCCAAAAAAGTGTGTGACAAAGAGAGTTTAGACCAAGAAATGGAACTCTTGCGTGATACTTTCCGCAATAATGGCTACAACAACAAGGCCATAAACAGTGCTCTCAAATCGCATCATAATGTTCGTTCGGAAGATAAAGAAAACCGCGTGTGACAACCAAGTCAGCCATAGCCCTCCATGCGATAGAGGCGGGGCATGATTTTAATTTTGATGAAACTCGGATAATTACTAAGGAGGATCGTTGGTGGCCCAGACGGATCAAAGAAGCCATGGAGATTGCCAGAACACCTAACAATCTTAATGTTGACAATGGCTTGATCTTAAGCAGCGCCTGGAGTTGGGCACTAACTCCCACCGAGCGCTCCGCTTCACTCGGTCTCCAAGCGCAGAGTGACCCCACACCCGCCCCACCCGGTTCCGCTCCGCCCCGCGCTGAGTGACCGCCGCGCCCAACCAATCATGGCGTAGCCGCCCAACCCCAACCCAATCTATATAACCGACGCGTAACACGTTCGACCTCGCAGAGCACGACAGCGACTTAGGTCTGTACGACTCTGACATTACCCTGAAGAAGGCCACAGCACGATGGCCGAAACGTTGGTAGTGACATCTACTAAGACGCGGTTTGTCCCGGACAAACAAGCTTATATTGACTCCAGCCGCGGAAGCCTACGTTTCTATTAAATGTTACTTAACATTTCAAACGATTAAATTACAGAACAGAGTACTAAACACAATGAAATTTAAGAGGAAGTTTTTTCTCTTTTTTGACTCCTAAGGTATTATTGGAAATAATAAACCAGACACGCATAAAAGCTCAATCCAAAAAGAAACCTCTCTTCATGGTTATGAACATCCCGCAATAGTTATAACCCGTGTAGTGATTTTTTTTACATTTTGGCGTGGTTGCAATAGCTTTCTAAAGAAAATTATCCTCAAGCCTCACAGCTCTCCCCATCCCAAAAAATCTGAAATAGCAAACTCAAATTTTACAATTAATTTTCTCGGTCCCTTCTCGCATATAGCAAAGAACCGAGGTAAAAAGATCTGAGAACTCATGTGTTATGTTTTAAATAGCTTCGGTCCTTCAATGTAAACAAAACAACTTTTTCTCTACAGAAGCATGCAATCTTTCAGCCCTGAATGACGATGAAAAAAAAACGTTTACGTACCTCTTCTAATATGTTTTTGGAAGCAAAGGACCGAGAAAAGGAACTGATGAATTAACTCCAGTAAATTCTTGCTTATTGACCTCGTTTTTCATTTTATTTTGGAGTTATTGAGATAAGGTCAAAAGAAAATATTAAATTATTTATAGAGCCAACGTTTCGAAAAATTTATTTTCTGCATCAGGACTGCATATCCTATATTAACTATTCATCGGACTGCCACCGTCGCACCATATTACTATCACAACTTTCCACACTCGCTTGCAGCGATCTACAGTACATACAAATGATACAAAGACAAATTGACGACGCGTTTGACCGAAAAACAATGTTGGAAGTTTAACTGACTTTGGCCACGCATAAATTTTAGAAATACACCTCTATCATTCAGTCACTCAAAGGCTTTGAAGGATTGTATTGGGTATCGGTAATTTTGGAAAAATTAATTCTATAGATTCAGTAATAGAACCAATGTGTTATAATATTTTATATATAATAATTATTAATTATATATTATTATTAATAAAACTCAGAAAATATATATCAAAAATTAACATGGTTGGGAGTACATATCATTTTCTGAGTAATATAGTATTTATCTCAGTAATGAGACATCCTAGAAGTGTTATTCAAATATTGTTCTACTTATCTATTGCAGACGAGAAATGGGACTTTCCTAAAAGGAAATGAAAGTGCAATTACTTTTCCCTCACCCCTCCTCACCGGAGATAACCCGGAAGGTTCGGTATAATCCTTTTACCTGACCTGTGTGGTTTCGTAGCTGCGGAATTTTTGGGCTGTGGGATTTGTTTGTTTATTTATTTACAAAATTTTGTTGAAAATACATAGCTAGCTATACACCTCTATCAGATGTTGAATGACTACACATGCACAATTTACACATACAAAAACAACTTTTAAGACATAAGACAAACGAGTTAAGTAGAGCTCATTGAAGAAATTCTTAAGAAATTTCGAAGTTGGTGAATTAAATCTCAGAGTGATTTATTAAATATAAATGAAGAGGGTAACGATTGCGTATTCTGGGAGTGAGAGGACCTACTTTGCCGATGCAGAAGTGGGCAGCGCCAGGGATTTTATTTTATTTTTATTTTTTTCTTGGGACTTTAGGGCTCGCCAACGTCAAGATCATTAAAGCACTTCCAGGTGGATTTTAGGAAGAGATAAAAAGAAATCATGCGATATTGCGTGAAAGTAGTCGTGTATGAAAGGAATCTTCAAATCTTTATGAAGAGAGGAATTTCGGATAAACCAGGGTGCTTTTGTGCCTAACGGAGTATTTTGTTTAAAAAAACCCGAATTTTGCTTTTGTTGTGGAAGCAGCGTTGTACGTACCATTTTTGTCTTCTGACTTATTTCCTTCTTTCTTAGGAATCCTACGTTTATGGCATAGTAGAGTTTACTTGTGTTCAGGAGTCTGGTATTCAGCTCTTCTTCAATTTTCAACATGGTTACTCGTTACCCCCAGATACTTGAAACTATCGACTTGTTCTAATTCCGAGCCCAAGAGTTTCACACTGCGGTCTTTCTTTTCCCTTCCTATCATCATTGTTTGTGTTTCGTCTATGTTTATCACTATATTTCTCTCTTCCAGTTCCGAATTCATTATTTCTATACTTCTTTGTAAATTAGTCTGAGACCTAGCAAACAGTACTATGTCATCTGCATATAATAGCTCACATATGTTTAATCATTTCATCTTCCAACTTCCGACAGGGAATTTCCTCATTTTTGCTTTTACTTCTTTGAATATATGATTCCTTGTCTCAGGGTAAATATATGGTCCTGTACACTTCTACCTGGTCGGAACCGACTTTGTGTTTCTTCTAGCATATTTTCTACTTCTTCTCTTAGCCTTGTTTCCAATATTCTGGAGTATAATTTCCCTGGTACACTAACAAGTGTGATTCCTCTATGGTTCTTACACACCCTATTGTCTCCATTTTTGAAAATAGGTATAAGGATAGACACTTCCTAGTCTTTTACAATCTTCTTTTCTATCCATGCCTTCTAAAAAATCTTCAGTAGTATTTCCTCTGCTCTTCTCCCCATATATTTGATCATTTCCGATGCCATGTTGTCTTGTTCCGCAGCCTTTCCCAATTTCATCTTTTTTATAGCTTTGTGCTTTGTGTAGTACTTCCATTGTAATTGCTTTTTCCTCCTTTCCTTGTTTGTCATCTTGTTGTTCCTGAGCTCCATCAGATTCAATTTCTTTTTCTTGTTCATTAGTTTCCAGTAGACCCTGGAAATATTCCTTCCATCGATTCATTATTTACTTTGGTTCGGTCAGTAAATTCTGTTCTTTATCATAGATGAATTTCAAAGGGCGGTCTTTCTGTTTCCTCATACTCGTCAAAACTTTATAGAAAGGCTTCTGGTTTTCTCTACGGTTGTGTTTCATCTTTTCCTCAAACTTTTCCCACATTCCTTTTCTGGCTGCCTGAACTGCTTTCTTTACTATATTTCTTTGTTTCCTATATTCCTCGAAAGCTTCTATTGTCCCTGAATCAAGGTATTTCTTATGTGTGTTTTTATTTTATTTTACCAACATTCCTATTTCAGGAGTCCACCAATGTGTTGCTCTCTTGGTTCTTGTTGGTTTAAATGTGCCACAGACCTCTGCTGCTGCCGATAGTAGGATGTTCTTCCTTTTAGTCCAAATCAGTTCTATGTCTTGTTCCTGAACTAATACCTCTTCCTGTTTTTTATCCTTTCTTTCATCTTCTCCATGAACTTAATCTGATTTTCCTTCTCTCTTAATTTATACAATTTAATCCTTTCCTCTCCCCTCATTTCAGCCCGCTCCTTTTTTGATATTTGTGGCCTATCTTTCTTGATGACTTTCTCTGTAATCACAAGTTTATGATCCCTTGTAATTTCAGGGCCCCTTTTCACTCTTGTGTCACTTATATACTTCCTCATTTCTCTCTTAACAATTATGTAGTCTATAATAGACTTTTCATTTCTACTTGATTCTTCGCTTGTGAATTTGTGTATATCTTTATGGATGAACATAGTATTTAATATGACAAGATCATTCGCTACACAGAAATTCAATTACCTTTTCCCACAATCAATCACAGTTTTTCCCCTTCTTTTCCAATCATTCCATTCATCTGCTCTGTTTCCCACTCTTGCATTCATGTCTCCCAAGAGAATAATATCCCGGTCTATATACTTAGTGGTTCTTTGCAGTTGTTCATAAAACTGTGTTTTATTTTCCAACGTATCACTGTCATTGGAAGCACACAATACCACCAGTGTCCAACTTTCTTCCCCGTCATCTATCTCCACAGTCATAATTCTCTCGTTTATCAATTTCCCATCCCTTAAAATTTTTCTCATTATCTCTGTGTAGCAAGAGTGCGACCCCTCCCTTTACTCTTTCGTTTTTGGCAACCCCGATGAATAACATTAAATAATTATCATCCATTATTTCTATTCCATCTCCTTTCTTTTCTTGTTTCTGTCAAGGCTAGGTATTTCACATTTGTCTGTTTTATTTCTTGAATCATTTCATATTCTTTCCCATTTAGCCCTCTGACATTCCATGTACCAAGAGTCGTTTTACCATGTCCTCGCCAGTTCGTCATCCTTTTTATCAGTCCGATTCGCTCTCTAATTCTACTTTTAAACGTTTTAGTTTCCAATGTGCTGGGGATTGGTCAACAGTACTCCATCACGGTGGAGGGGCTGCCTCCTGTCTGCTCCGTGCAGCAGGTAGCTTAGGTATTAAGCTCTATCTGTTAGAACCAGTGGTATTATTTCAACTTTCCACTATCCCCCTAAACATCTTTGCTCACCGACTCAGTTTCCTGCTGGGATTGGTTACCCAACCTTCCACTGAGTTGCACAGCTTAACAGGGGTACCACGTGTAGGTAGGGTCAGGAGTATTGAGATGAGAGAGATTTCGAGAACTCTCAAGTGGAGTTCTTAAATTCGCTTTACATCTCCCTTTTCTTGCCAGAATCTCACGGTGTAAGCAGAGATTCCCCCAGGTTATTTCCTGAGCCCATAATATCACACCGGAGATACTAAAACATCTATACATGAGGTTTTAGCGTATATAACCAATATTCTTCTCTAAGGTTTCGGCACTACCCACTCAGCTGGAAACATGCCCAAATTATTCCAATACTCAAGCTAAACAAAAAGCCCAGCAGTTCAGATACTTACAGACCTATTAGTCTTCTTCCCCCTCTCGCCAAAATCGCACGCATACTAATTCTAAAACACCTTAATAACCATCCTTTCACAACAAAAATAATTCCGCCTCATCAATTCGGTTTTTCACCAAAGCAATCATCCACACACTAAGTACTGCGCCTAACTGAATTTATACATAAATCTTTCCAAAATAAAAAATATTACCCTGACGTATTCTTGGACTTTGAGCAATCCTTCGACAGGGTCTGGCACAACGGACTTCTCTACAAACTTAGAAAGATAGTCACTCCAAAATGCCTTTTTGATATCATAATAACTTTCTAAATAATCCCTCCTTCTTCGTTAAAATACAGGACATAATATATAATCACCGCCAAATCATAGCAGGCATCCCTCAAGGATCTCCACTTTCTCCAACCCTCTTTAACATTTTCGTAGCCGATATCCCCATCCCGAATAACGCTAATATTGCGACATTTACGGATGATACATTAATATTCACAGCACGTAGGGATATTAATGTTCTCCCAACATGTATTATGACTTTATTTTTCTTTGTTATTAACTAATAATAATATTTTTTTAAATTAATTGTTGTAAAAAAAGTTAAAAATAATTCTATTTAATTACTAAGGGAAGGGAACCGAATACTCACTTCTGTGGGAGCCACTCACAATGAAAACACAACAATCTGGTGTTCGAGCAATGAACAAAACATTTTATTACTCATACTCTCGATGCACAATATACACTACACTGGAAAATTATTATAACACTACACATAACTTCGCCTACTGCGCTTGTAACGTTCCTTTACATGGTATTCACCACTCTGCTTCTTAATTGGAGGTTCCTCTGTTCTTTACCCCCTTCTTACAATTATCACTTTACTTGTAGCACACGGCCTGCTGACATTTATGTCACAATTTATAGTTCACAAGGCCAAAAATAACAAAACAATTTCCTTCTATACTCTTACACACTACTCAAGCTGTCTGGTGATGTCGGACGAGATGAAGATCTGTTCAATTTTGTGTTCATGATTTAGCGACTCGTTCTTCGTCCCACATTAATGTTTGTCCCCTTTTGTTTTCTTTTCTAAGCGATCTTTTTCATTCCAGTCACTTTCTATGTCCGCCACATTTTGGAGTTTGCCGACTCACTTAGCCTTAATTTGCTTTCGTCTTTAGCCACATTTAATATTACTAACTACTCACTGTATGAGTGCGTCTCGCATCTCCTCTGACGGATTACAGTGGCACTTCCTTTCGATTGTCTAAACTATGACGATACTTGCTAATTGGCTGAAATGACCTTTATTGGCTCATTAACTCCTAAAATATTATGTCTTCGCATTGTTCGAATCGCTCACTCGTTTGACCTAATTAGTTGCACTGTACGAGTATTATTGGCTATTTCAATCACCCGTTTTCTGTGACCTCACTCTACAAACAGGAAATCTCGTAAATTTTTCCCTGGCTGACTCGATAAATAAATTGTTGCAATTTTATCACTGTCTGTCTCAGCAAATAGCGATCGCCAATCTTTACACTGCAATCGAACAACAATGAACTCCCTCAAATTCGTCACTGTCTAACTCAACAAATGAATTGTTGCAAGTTTTTCACCATCTGGTCTCAACAATTAAACTGATGCTAATTTTTCACTGTCTCACGTTCACATAATACACTGTCTCAAAATGTTTTACATCTCAACTGTCACAAATACACTCTCCCAAAATTTTTCTCATCTCACTCCTACAACTATCCACTGCCAAAAATTTTCTCCTCTCCCCATTTACCGCTGTGCCCTAATTTTTTATAGGTAATTTTGCGTCACGTGACGTTCCCCCTCTTCACAGTCCTTGCTTCTGCTGCCAGATCTCGGTTCTTTTCCCCCTCTTAATTTTAATTGGTAGTTTCCGAAAAGATGTATTTTGTATTTTCATGTTTCCAATCATTCCATTTGACTCCTCCCCCCTTGACATTTCATTGGCTGCACCCCCCTCTCTCTACTTCTAAGATTCTTTCCTCGAGATGAAGGTCTGTCGGCCATTTTGTTATTTTTGTCCCTTCTCTTACTGCGCAGGCGGTTTGCTTCTAAAGACCTCGGTTTTATTGTTTTATTGCTAGGCGGCATTCGACATCGTCCCTTTCTAGCGAGCACTTGTTCTGAGCATCGGCATTTCTTTTTGAACCCAAATTTTATTACATTCTTTTGAATTTTTGCCATTGTGTTATTACCGAACCCATGTCGCAAAATTACACATTTCTAAAGTTTCTTGTTGAGACTTGCTTTTAGGATTCATGTCCCCCAAGAGACCTGTGTCGCGAACCTTTTTTTTCTTGGACGTTTGCCTCAAAAGTAATATTATTTCCCACGTTGCTTTGGGAAATAATATTCCCTAACATCCTCCCTCTTTCTTGAGAGATTCGTGTTCAGACTAGCAAGCTACTAAAACATGTGTCCTGCTTCCTATTTCTTTTGATCTTTTTCCAAATAAAGGTTTTTATGGCATTATTCTTCTAAATTTTGCCCCCGTCTTTCTAAAGTTTCCTGTTCAAACTTGTGTGTTTCTGAACACGTGTCCTGGTCTCTACTTTTGATTTTTCCAAATGAAGGTTTTTATGGCGTTTTTGTATTCCAAAACTTTCTAGTAAGCTTTTTGATGTAGGACCGCCTTGCCAAGCTTCAGACCACCCAAGTCTCTTTCCGCGAGCTCCCATGTTGACCCACGCTTTTTATGTTAATATTTTGAGAACGCGTGATTGAATTATTAATCAATTCAATCCACGGTCTCAGTATGCAAACATCATTGAACGCTATAAAAATCACGTTACGTTCACTAACTTACCACCCCCACAAGAGTTCAGAAAAAAAATTGTTGTCTTTCGGAAAATACGGGGTCGAATTTTGACACTACAAACTATTTGATTTTACTCTCACAGAGTGGTTGAGTACAAGAACTATAGTGACATTAGAAATTCAAATTTATCCTATGAAATATCTATAATAATATTGAATTATATGCAATGTCTGTTGCATGGAAATCGAAAAAAATAATCAATGATTTAATTTCAAATTTCAAAGGCCACTTCTTAAAGGCTAGGGGAATTATGACGAATATAGATTAACTATAAGAGCTCTATTTTTTCTCGTGTTGCCATCAAAAGATATTAAACGACTAATTTCTTTTTAATTGAGACATTAGGGCTCGCCAACATCAAGGTCATTACAGTTCATTACTACAAGCATACAATAAAAATCTGTTATATTTTATTTTATCCTATACTTAGTATATAGAAAGTATTGTAATCGTGAAAAAGTTTAAGATCGAAATTTTGACGAAAACATCCGTTTTGGCGATCTCTGATTCTGAACTAGTGGTGCAAAACCATTGCACATACTTTCTCATATTCGTTTCTCAGTCTGGACTTGTGAGCGGAATTAAAGCATTCTATTAGGAGAGGGATGATTTTCACACTTTACTCTATATTTTGATCGTCTTTATTTTACTCAATTTAAAATTTTTTCAACACTTTCAACATTTTAACACAACAACACTACAGATATTTCAATGCACATGCACAATTGAAAACAGCACAGAGTTGGTTAACAAAATTAAATACATAAACGTACCGAAGAATGCGAAACCAATTTCAAAAGTTTATTAAAGAAATATATTACCAGAATTTATATAAAAGAATCTCTAATATACAAATTCTGTTTTTTCGTTTTTTGAGGATATAGGATCAGCAAGATTTATATTCTATTTCGAAATATATATTCATTAATAAATACAAGGATAAATAGAATATTATTAACGCGAGAACAAAGCCTGCAGACCATAAACATACTTATAAAATTTAATTAGGAACTAAAAAGTTAATTGTTTTGCAATTTAATATTTCAAAATTATATTAATAAACACTAATCGTATCTATTAAATATTTCGGTTAAATAGGTAATACTGTTTGTATTATTTACAACCTGTTATTTCGTAACGCTTCTTATCTACCTTTCAAAGAATTCTGTTAGTTTTAAAATATATTTTTAACAAAAATATTATTTCTGACGATTAAAACTGCTATATTTTTAATGGAGCTTTAGGGCTAGTCAACAGCAAGGTCATTAGAGGCCTTGAAACTGCTACAAGGCATTGCATAAAAAAAAAATTAAACTGCTATAAAGCTCTTGAAACTGCTATAAAGTATTGAATAAAAATATTAAAAAATAAACAAAAAAATGTATCAAACATTACCTTCAAAACAAAAAAACAAGTAGCCAAGGTAATTCTTTAAACGATAAGAAATAATATAAAATAACATCCTCATGCCTCAAATAATATACACAAACATTAAATATGACACACAGCATGCACCAAATAACAAGAAAGAACGGCAAAAGGAGCAGTGGACACATTTCATACGTAAGCTTACTCAGTAAACTAATGTAGCGTCACCGGATGTGAGGTTATGACATGTAAGTAGGGGTCGCGTAAAACGAGTATAAGTAATAAGTACAAATAAAACCCATTATTTAAAAATGTATAAGATACAGTAATGAACTAAAACTAACATGTTCGTCGGGCTCGAAGCCAATAATTCAACTTCTTAATGTCTTTTATTAGAGATTTGAAAGTAAAATAAATATTCAGAATAATTATTTACTCTACTTCTGCTTCATCCATGCTAAATAATATTCAAGGATCTTGAAATAGTAAACAAATGCGTGAATGTACCACATAGAAATTATTTTACTGCGTCTATACCAAACTTTCGAGCGAAATACCTCTATAGCAGATGTAATGCACACTAATTGTACTTTATGTACAAAAAGTTTAAGCAAAATCGTTTGACCAGATTTTGAGAAATATTCAAAAATGTACTTTGATCTTCATGTGAAATGCCCTTTGTGTTCAAGTAAAAAATCCATTCGGTCAGGAGTGATGCGCACAGACGGACGGACGGACGGACATATGGACAGACAGACAGACAGACGGACGTCCAGCCAAAAAACACTTTTTCGAATTTTTTCATGATTACAATACTTTCTATATACTACCTATATGACAAAGTAAAAAGTGATTTCTCCGTCCGACCGTCCCTCTGTCTGTCCGTCTGTGCGCAAAGATTCTGAGTAAAAGGATGGATCAATTTTTTTCACATTTCGTATTTACGGTAGAATTTACTTGTTGTCGATACACGTGCTCTAATTTTTTTTACTTTAAAACAAGGGGTACTTCACATGAAGGTCAAAGTACTCTTTTGAGTGTTTCTCAAAAACAGCTCCAACGATTTTGCTTAAATTTCAGTACGTAAAGTACAATTAGTATGCACTACACCTGCATTAGCGGTATTTCGCTTGAAAGTGTGGTACAGCTTGAAAGTTTGGTTTACTGTTTCAAGAAGCTTGAATAATATTTAGCAGTGTACATGGACCAAGTACACGTATAATACACTTCTCGTAAACTGGAATGAAAGATATGATAATGATAAAATACATAGGAGGACATCAAATGTACTGCAGATAAGAAAATACATCAATTTCTGTCTACAACGAAATTACATTTACATAACACTTTTACGATATTTATAAGTCTGATATGTTGCTATATGTTTGGAAACAATATCTGAATATTTATTTTAAATTTCAAATAAAAGACATTAATAAGTTCATCTAACGACTTTCAGCACAGATAGAGCACTGGAAGACGACCAAAATATAGAGGACCACGCCGGAAATGACTCTTGCACTATAGAATTTTTTCTCACTCTATGCTGTAGACGGAGAAACGTATATGAGAAAGTATGTGCAATGATTTTACACCTCTAGTTCAGACTTGGTATTTTTATGTGTAAGTCGCAGCCCGTTAATAAAACCAGCCTCTTTATATAGAGCCTAGGCGCTTTATAAAAAGCCGACAAATAATGTATGAGACATTCATTCTATTAAATGGCAGAAGATTTTCGGTTTCTTTATAAAGTACCTAACCTTTGCCGTCATTTAATGAAATGGACTACTTATTTATTATTATTTACAGTGTATACAGAAGTTGACTCTCGGCCGCCAGATAATCGAAAAGAGAATGTTCGGCTACTCAATAAAATTGATTACATTCGCTGGAATATATTTAAAATAAGGGTAACAGTTTTAGTAATGCAAGCATTAATTTTCAAGAAAATGTGTTATATTTTACAATGTTAAAAGTACAATCCAGGATTACAAGAATTTATAGCACTATATACTATTTGAAAAACATGGTAAATTTTCGATACACATTTTCAAAAATGTTTACCAAACTTTTAATAAATGTATCTCGTTATCATATAGCTATGATATCAACTAAAACACTTAACTTTTATAATGTAAATAACTATATTCCAAAGATACCAAAATACCAATACCATATCATAAACACGAAGTATTTTTCTTTTATTTCTAACAATTCACAATAACTGCAAATGAAATGGTTCTCTTGTTTTTATTGTTTTAACTTTTGTTTTTATCTTTTGAACTTAAGTTCTAATCGATTGTCTTCTCCTTGGCACGTTTGACATAATTTTGGATGTTATGATAGATCTTTTCGCTCTAATAAATAAATACTAATTAATGAAATGAGTATAAATATATGAAATAATAATAATATTAATAAAGGTATTTCATTAAATGTGTATATTATAGATATGTCTAATATATAGAATTTTAGAAAGTATATAACATAATTCTCAAATACGAATCTGTCTTTGTGCGTAATATAAATAATGCACGAAATTCAGAAGAAAGTATTTTGGAAGTTTAGATAAGGTCTTCAATCTAGTATGAATGTCATTGTTCCAGAAGTGTTTAAAGTCTTTGGTTGTCATGGTTTTAACCGCATTTGTTTGAATTCCTTGCTCCCCGTTGATCAACTTCATTGGTCAGTCTTCAATTTCTTCTCTTGCTTTCTTCTTGATAGCATTTGCGACATGCTTTGCGTTATAACTCTCTCAGGCATTGGTTTATGGTTGTGGATGTCTTCCGAACGAGAAAAATTGTCTATCTCAGTAATGGTAAAAACATTTGCTGTACAGAGTTTCTAGTACATATCCAGACACGTTTTGCGGAAGAAACGACGCAACGGTAAAATTTATACTGAAAGTTTTTGTGCAATAAATTTAAATTACCTTTTTGACTGAACTCCGTTTAAATCAAATTTTCACCCATGTTGAACAGTCGCATTAAATTATCTCACCTAAGAAGTATCAATGTTGAAATTTCTTAAAACTACACACGAATATTTTAGTCCCACAATGAGACACACAAGTATCAATGAAGACGACTTGACACCGTTCAGAACAGCTCTCGAGAGGGTGGCCGGGTATGAGAAATGCGGGTTTAGAATTTCCGGAGTCGACCCTCAGTTAAACAAGTAAGTTTCTCAATTCGTGCCTAGGGATTAGTAGACCCTTTTCCAACCTTTTCCCGCTGTCAAAATAGTTTCTCAGAACCTTAATAACGTCTCTGGTCGTTTTTAGCAGTGTTTTCGAAAAAAAATTAGTAACATTATATTTTGCATGTAGAAGTTTGAAATATATAAATGTTGTCACAATCACAACAGTGATCATTCCTCTTATTTTATATACATCAGTGAATAAGATTTATTTTTTACATTCTTAATTTCTTTTATAAAAATTAATGAAGTCAACGTACCGGTAGAAACCGCAAAAATATCACTCTTTTTGAAACATTTCAGGTTTAAAAAATTAATATTTATTCTTAAAACCAAATTTTCACTTACGTATATGCAAAACAAAATCACAAATCCATTGGTGTTACTGTGTTTTGAGCGATTTTTGTTGTACCCTCCACAGCTATGAGAAGTCAGGGGTTTATAATAAAGAATCTAATAGTAGGGGCGTCGTGCACCTCATATGGTCTGAAGAGTACATATGTCATTGGAAATACGATTATTCCTCTCAGAAACCACAATAACCATGAACGCGTCCATTACATCGACCTTCTTACGTTATTTTTACGTCTCGCCCTTTCCGCCCCCAGCTCTAAGAATACTGTGATCTCATCTTCAACATAACGGCATTGGTAGTTGAAACATCTCGTCAACCCTAAAACTATGTATCCGATACATTTTTTTTATATTTCAATATTAATTTTCAATTATTTTTATCCATAAAGTCATTTTCACCCCACTCCCACCCAAGGGGTACTAGTGGTGTGTTTGTTTCACGAGGGTTGAGTTCAGACTTACACGATATTTGGATTTCACTATCAACTCAGCGACGCCGAAAATTAGGGACTCATCACTGTTATGTCATTTTCGATCTTTTTTCCATGGGAATCCCTTCCCTAGGGGTGCTGGAGTATATACGGGCTGATTGTGGTCTTTGTCGTCTTCGATTATGTCATTACTAATTTCAGTGGCCACGAGAACTACGATCTCAACATTAATACCGGTCATTTTCGATTATTTTGGCATTTCACTCCTTCTTACCCCCATCACAAAGGGTGTTTTTTTCTTATATTGGGTGATCGTGTACTTATCTGGCAATGGGTGTCACTTCACTTCAGCGGCCCCAGAAAGGATTTATTCAACACCAATATCGGTCGTTTTTATTATGTTTACCTGACCTTCATCTCCACCCCTACCTTAGGGATGTTAGGGGTATATTATCAGCAATGTGGACTGATAGTGAACTTACAAAGCACCGGGACGCTCTTATCCATCTCAACGGCACCTAAAAGAATAGTTTCGAATATAATATTAGATTTTTCCATTATTTTTATGTCATCCCCCTCTCACCCGCTTCCCAGAGGTGCAGGGGATGTCTTATCCCCCATAGTGCTTGTTGTCATATAGTCAGTCATTTGTGAGTCAAGTCTGGTTGAAATTGCTCCATGCACTCTAGAGTTATGGTTAGAGACATACATAAAATATTCCAACTTTCGTTTCATCCCCTTAGGGATTGTTTTTCGTAAAATCGTTTCTTAGAGGATGTCTACTCCCTAAAAGAAACCAACCTGTAGTTTCGGCCGGCGAGGACCACTATGAGCTTGTTGTCTATGAACATGCTCTGATTGTTTTTCCTTTATAATATACAGGGTATTTCATATGAATAGCAAAGTACATTTTGGAAAATTTATCAAAAAGGCTCCAATTTTTCATTCTGAAAGTGTAATTAATATGTATTCTGCTAATACTATTCTACTAAGCGGTATTTCCCTTGAATATTTGGTATGGACTGAGGAAAATAAGATCTCTCAGCATCACTACCTCATTTATTCACTATTTGAAGAGACTTGAGTACGATTTAGCAATGTAGATGTACGAAGCAGAGGGAAAATACAGCTTTAGGAAACTAAAATAAATTATGCAATACTGACAAAACTGATAGGAGAACGGAAAACCCGAAATTACATAATTGTGTGTGTACAGTAAAATTACATTTGTGTGTCTCGTATTTATGTACGCTATTTATGAGACTATCATCGCAAAACGTGTTGAAAAAAGATTTTTTTGATTATAATTACATATATAATAAGTTTTAAGGTTACTCACACCCGAGAAAAACAGTTACTTCAAAATATTAGTGAAGGATGTCGTAATAATGTAGAGTAAATGTTTCCCAAAATAAACGAGATAAATGTGCTTTCAATATAATCTATTTTTTAAGACATCATTCAATGGTATAGTTTTATGGATATTTTAGAACATTGATGACACGTTAATTCATAAACAGTCAAGATTGATTTGAAAACGGTTATTTTCTCTTACACTTCTGCGAGAGTATCATTTAATAATCATGCACTCAATAATTTCTTTAATAAATTTTGTAGTTACATCATTTAATCGGATAAGATAAACTCGTTTGTGATGTTGCATACATTGTTTTTTATTTATTAAGTTAGTTTTGCATACTGTAGATAAGGCTTTTAAAAGTGGATGAAAAAGTATGTACGAAGATTTTGCACCACTTGTCTTAATATGGAGGTAGCTCAAATAAGTAAGATAAAGTCATGAAATAGTTCAACATTTTTGGAATGTGATTTGAAAGCAAGTCAAAGTTGGAGGGGGGATGTAAAATTTATTTGTTTTTTGGGAGGAGGTCTTACAAATCTGGGGTGGGTCTGCATCATGGGGTGAGGAGGTATCCCTGGAAAAGTTTTAACTGCCAAATGTTGGATACCTCAATTCTTAAATAAGTATCCCTTGGCATTTACAAATATATTTATTAGCTAGGGGTTCGAATATCCTGGGGTAAGGGATTGGTGAACCGAAGAAATTTGGAAACCGCTGCTCTAATACTATTCTCATCTAATATTCAGTATGACACATTATAGTTTTCATTGTTTTTTTCTTTTTACAAAATACATTATGCAACCGTGTTCAATTGAATTTTATTTTCCCCCTTAAAGGAGGTTATTATAACCGTTTAAGATAAAATCTGATGTTACAGAAGAAGTCTAAAACACCATTATTATTTTTTGTCCCTGCAGATACGTGACGCATCCAACGCGTACGAGCCGTTCTCTGCTGCGCTGCAACGGAGTGAGCGAGCTGAGAGAGAGAGAACCATCAGACAGCAAAAAGAGAACAGTACTTGTCCGTTCCGTCAGAGACCGCTAGCGCTGCCGTCAGGTATAAGATCTGCCCGCTCTGTGTTGCTGGCGAACACATCGCCGCGCGGAAGTCATGTGTATGAGCACGCGCATCTGTACTCCCGTGGGCTGTAGTCCTCACGCACCGACGGCCACCGCTGCGATTAGAGGTCCTCCCAAGAGACCTAGGCTGCCACCGGCAATAACTGGATCACCAAAGGTGGATCTTAACAGGCTCTGGGGGCAATTAGAGCAACTTGTGCCTTGTCACGTGTCGTGGGCTGTGAAACCACAGGTAAGAACATATGCATTTTGTCGATTGATCGATTTTTATTTGGGATGAAAACTTGAAATTCACAAAAATGATTTTACATTTCTTTTATATGATCATTGTCAAATTTAAATAAAAACGTTTGACCCTGTTTTCATTCACACGATAAAAAGTTGGTTATTTTCCTCGAAGGCAAAATGCTATAGTATCTCTGTTCTAGGTTTGTAAAGATTTCAACAAATTTGGACTTTTTGCTTATAGATAAAATTTCCTTTTATGTCACATATAAAACGTTTAAAATATTTATTAATATGCAATCTTACTATAATTTATTAAGGTAGGTTCAGTGTGTTTTGTTGCTGAGTCTTTTGCTATATTTTACAAACTTTACTTCTTTTGCACAATTTTCATGTAATATTAATCTTTTGACAGCAATATTAAGAAGAAATATGTTTTTCGATTTCTAATAAAATAGGAAATTTATATCATTTACATTCTTACATCCCTGTAAACACTTCTGATTCTTACTCCAAGTACATTTTTATGAATTTTTCAAACTTTAAAAATGGTATGAACCAATGACACTTCATTGTAAAGATTCCCAAGTTACATACGCTTTATGATCGAATGGTCGTACTTTACGATGAAATGGAAGTTTGGAGCTTTAATGTGTCACGAGATATTGGTTTTGTTTTTAATTCTCGACCGTACTAATCTAAGTATGGTTTATTTTTAAAAATATTTGAAAGCATCCCATCTTGAACATTCAACATTTCTGTCGGTAAAGGAACTATTATGAGATAACGTGTCTGTTTGTTAACATTTAAAAAAATAAAAAATGCCATTGAAACACGGCAGCATAATCAGTCAATATTTTATTATAAGTTAGTCATTTATAATCAGTGAGTGTTGTAAGTCTATTAGTTCTTGTTCTGATATACGTAGATGATGCACGTTCCTCACTTATAAACTCGACCTACTTAAAGCAGGTTGACTCGTATTTAATACCGGACATCGAAATACGAGTGAAGTAGAGAATAAGAGCAAGTAATTTTATGTGATTGCATGAAAGAAAAAAGCATATTTCGATGTCATCTGTAAAATGAATTGATCCCAGTGTATATCAACTTTTCTTCATTGCACTCAGGGGAAAAGGTTAAAGTTTGCACGAAATTTGTCACAGGCATTGGCGACGCTGGCAGACGACGGCGACGATGACAACGCATCCAACGAGAACCGTTTGAACGAGCAGAGAGAGCGCGAGCGCCGCCGCAGGAAGCTGGATGCAGCTCTATCTGTACCCACGTGTGAAGTAATGAACCCCTGAGGATCGACTACACACTCACTTCTCATTCGAACCCATTCGTAGACTTAGTTTTTAGGCTAAAAACAGAGCGAGTCTCAAAGTGTATGCTCGCACTCGCAGGTTCTCATTCTGTTTTGAAGGGTGTTGAATATGTTCTCATCTCTTCACTTATCTAACTTAACGCATTCGAGAACATTGCATACTTTTTTGTCGAATTCCCAGTTTTCAAATAAAAAATACGTGTCCTCTAACGTTCTGGCGACGACAATTAATTAAATGGCGATCCCGCCCATTCCGTTTATTTTTTTTCTAAATAAAATATTCTTTTTTACGAACATAATGTGAGAAAAAAGCACTATTCTACACCTTTTGGGACAATTTAAATGGAGTAATTAGTACTCTAAGAGTAAGTTTGTCAAGTTTTGAATTTGTTTCCCCTCGCTGGTACCTGAAGGTGAAATTATTTTTCGCGTCTCCGTTACATGCTTCGAACACAAAGTAGCTGAATTTCTATTTCTCATAGGAATTATTTACCACCATAAATTTCAATAGCATAACATTCATCGTCTTACACAGACTACGGACGGTTCTCACATGCAGGTCGTTTTTTCATGTCACGTTAAGGAGACTTTTGGTTTAACGTGACNGGTGGGGGGAGGTAAAAATCCTCAAAGATCGCGTGTCGTAATTATGAGTTTGAAGGATTCTTTGGAATTAAAATGTATTGCAACGTGAACTATATTTTGTACCTGATTTGAAGCGTTCCTGAACATAAAGTTTCAGAGAAATTAACTTTCGATGGCATGCTGTGACACCTGTTATGTTCGAGCCTCAATATTAAATGAGATGCTTTCAGAGAACACGCGTACCTTTCTGAGGCAAGCCGTGTATATACATTAAAAGGCGCTACCCACCGTCTTTCTACGGTTTAGAGATTGTATAATTTATAATTTTCTTCTGGGAACAAAAAACGTTAATATGAATTCTGAAATTCGTACGGTTATCGGGGAACAATTCATTTATCCCTGCCGATTCATATCATAAAAATGATCGAAGTAAACAAACAAATCCTATTTTTAAAACGTTTTGGATCTTGTACTCAAAGTGTTTATATATTTTATTTCTCGTTCTCACTTGAAATGAGGCACAGGATTCGAGATATGTTATTTGTAACGGCTCTTTGATGTGTAGCATAGTTAGCGTGTTTTGGTAGAAGAGCTCTAGAGAATCACCTCTAACCGGTAGGCCGTCAGTGACAATGTTTTGCGGGAAGAAATGACCATCGCAAAGGAGTTGAGTGACAATTTTTTTTAAGATTATGCGTTAAAATTTTCCTTGTCACTCTAAAAACAAATTATTGTATTCAAATGTATAACATATATTGAATATGAGAGTTTTATTCTAGACTCACGGATGGTCGTTGTTTTGTGGTGAACACGCGGAGTTACAATGCTCTCAATCCACCCCCGTTCCATATCAAACTGTGATAGCGTATTTAACATTTATTTTAAGAAGAAAACTGTCCTTGACTACATGTCGAGAAACTTGCTTTTTCAAAGAAAAATGCGCCTTTGTGATAGTTGTTTTTTATTGAGTTATACTTTATATTTNTATATATATATATATATATATATATATATATATATATATATATATATATATAGTTTCCCTTGATCTTTATATCATCACCGGCGGCTCTCGCGATGCCACACACTTCTCATTATATTTCTAATTAGATTACATTTCTCATACGTGTAGAATCAGTATGAAGGAGGAGAGGTAAAGAAATGAAGACATAAAATTTATAGTTTGTGCTAAGGACTTGTTAAAAAATGTACATTATTTAACTAGGATGCGGTGGTGCACAGTTTGGGAACCACAACTTTATAATACGAGTTAGTTCGTTGTGTAGCTAGTTTTCTGTGTTAATATTTCATTAATTATTACGTCATTTCTGAAAACAATTTATATTTTAATCGGAAGGAGATAAGAGATGTGATAAATGTTTTTCCTTTATCTGAGAATGCTATAGAATTCAATGTGATAATTTTGTGTATATTTTTATTATATAATTTTAACATTAATAGCTTACACGCCTGATATTAATACTCACATTATTTTTAAAGTGATTTTACAGGGTTTGCATTAAGTAAGGGAGTTTGTTTTATTTTTCTTGCCCTTCCAGATACTGACTGGTAATGAAAACTTTAAAAAATCATTATTGTATACATTTTTATAAATAAAATGATTGAAGTATATTGAAATACCATTTACTGTTCTTCAATACCCATAGGTATTTTCTCGCTTGTTAGAGAAACGTTGTTAGAGAAACTTATGTTAGAGAAACGTTGTTGGAAATGGGACAAAAATAAATGATTAATAAAACAAAAATAATAAAATTTAAAAAATAATTATTAACAATTTTGTTGAAACTCTTGCACGATATAGGTAAATGCATTTCTGGAATTAAAAGCGATCAAATATGGTCTCGTTTCCCACTAGGAGAGTTTTAGCAGTTTTTAATACTAGAAAAGTTATAAATTACAAAATTATAAACTTGCAATTGTTTACATTGCGCACTGCTAAGTAACTAAAATTCCAGTTCAGTGCTTATGTTAGTCCACCCCAGTTTCTATCTCACGTTTACTGACTTAAGATAATAGCAATTATTAAGAACTTTGTGGCACAATTTAATTCACTTCATGAGACTATTAACGAAACTATTAATTCACTTCATTAATAGTTTTCATTTAATGAATCAACTAGTTTTTTTATAATAATTTATAGAGGACAGCCATGGAATTAAGTTAAATAAGATACATTTAGATGATAGGTTCACTTGTGTGAGTGCACGGTTTCTGTAGCAAAAATTTCACTAAATTTAAAAATAATGCAAAGTGGACGAAAATTTGTGTGGATGTTGTTATTTAGTTGTATCCGATAAAATTGAGTACCCCTCCGAAAACGATGAAGAAATGTGGAAGACACCTGGATTTGCCCACCAGTATCGAGATGAATAAGAGAAATGTCAAAAAATATTACACGGACAATAGGTAAACGTCCTACAAAATATGTTTAATGTATTTTGCTTAATACATTAATCTTAATACATTACATTATCGGCAGATAATCTTTTTTTCTTTTGTGTGTGTGAATCTGTGTATGAACAAACTGGGGGTCATATAACAAACCGATATCGTATGCTGAAACACTGTAGTTTATGTATTAGGGGTCACTATTCAATTCTCAGGTGTTTTGGCTTAATTCGTGAACAGTGAATTGTAATAAACAATTTTAGTGCTAATTTAAATGCTGCCGGCAGGGGTGAACATGAATTATGCATCCAAAAGTTGTTAATGTATTTCGATCTTATGAACACGAATTTAAATAGATTGAACATAAATAATTAAAGTGTTCAATATTTAAATCAATAATAAATGGTGTTAAGGGATCTTTCATAAATAACGTCACGCGATCTTTGACGATTTTAAACCACTCACAAGCCCCCCGTGACACGCTTCGTCACGTTATACCAATTCCCTCCTTAACGTGACGTCAAAAAACGACCCGCGTCCTCCCGTCATAAAGTATGAAAAACCATAGTTAAAGGAAAAAATATAATCATTTTCATACTTAACAGGATTTTGAAGGTCGAAGGTGTCACACGGATAAAATTGTTAGTAAAAGATTATAATAATTATAAGTTTTCATTGTAGGAAAATATACCTCAATTGAGGCAATTTTTTGCATTTATTATACACTAAATTTAACGTCACGCTTTCTAACATACCCCAACCCCCATCATTACGAACCTTCACGTTTTGCCTTCCCCTCACCCCTCGGAACGTCATTTATGAACTATCCCTAAACAGTTTTGAAAAGATCTCCAGAAAATGAAATGTAGGGTGAGGTGGGGTGTGGTGGATCTATGTTGAGGGGGAGGTCAAAGGGGTAATCCCCCCCCTTTTCGATCTGAAGTCTTATCAGATAAAATTGAAATTTATAAGAGGCATAATTTTAAAAGTGTTACCAGATTTTTCACACACTAAATTTACGTTATAGGCAAACGTAATACAAAATTTGTATTTTAATTTGTGCTTATTACATGAACTGGCTGAAGCGACTCGGAACCAGGCATGTTCCACGCAGGTTAAACCACGGGTGCCCCCCCCCAAACCCTATGACGCAGACCCCCCCACCAAAAAAAAATGTAATCCCGCAATTTTGAAAAAAACTCCCCCTTCTCAATAGCAACTTCTCAATTTTTCCTCACCTTCAAAATAAAGTCACTTTTCAATACATGATATATTTTGTTTTCAGTTTCAGTAAAATGGTTGGAAAAAAGTAAAATTACTATTACTTCTTACCTCGGTCAAATATTGGCAGCATTTCTCTAAACATTCACGTACATTATATCAGAAGCAATATCTTGGCCCAAAGTAACATTCCATAATCCGCCACTGTTTAAAGTTTCACAACACGATTAAACACTATCGTCTTTATATGGCAACGGCGTTGAGCAGTAAAAAATATGACGAAGGGCAAGTTTCTTTCAGTGTTCTCAAGTAGAGAAACATAAGTAGTGTCTGTTAAAATGAACTTATTACAGCTCTAACTTTAACTCAATTTCAACATTCATGATACTATACAAACAACCTACATGTTCCTGTATTTTTAAAATGTGACTATTCACAAATTTTCGAAGAAGGAAGCTGAAAACTACACTCTTGTAAGTAATTTCTTTCTCAACGGAGTTGATCTGGAAAACATTCAATGATTTCATAATTTGACACCTACAACAAAACATCATTTTCATAACAGAGCACCATCAAAATTGGACAACCATGTGTCTTTCATACTAGATCTTAATCTGTTTTTTTTCAATACGTATTCTCCTCATAGCTCTTTTTGCAGAACAGATTGTAACAGAAAATGAAAGTAATGTATTGTACACCACATTAAGAGATTTAAAAGCAGAAAAATTGATAAGACATCATTTTTTTAACCACTAGAAATCCAAAGTCTTTTTATTTTATCTGTGTTTTCTTCTTTTCCGACATCACTACGAAACGGACAGACTCGAATTGAGAAACTATTTTGATCACGAGAAAAGTTTGGAAGAGGGTCTACTAATCCCTAGGCACGAATTAAGAAACTTCCTTGTTTAGCTACGCCCTCACGGGGACGACAACGGACGGACGGACGGACGGACGTTCCCAGATTTTGCAAGTGGGGAAGACTGCCCTCACTGGTTCGGTAATTCCGGAACCCTCTTGGGTGAGGGGTCCGCACATTTCAACTCACGCACGATTCAACTTACGCATGATTCAACTTTTCTACCTGCGCGGCGGAGGGTCAAGCTGTGGTGATGTGGTTGGTTGTCCGCAGGGTTGGACAAAGACAAAGTTTACAGACTACCGTCGCCGTCAACTTGTGGCCCTTCTAAAGAAATATAAGTGATGTTTCACAAGACGTGCAACACCATATTTATATTTCCTTCACTGTAGTAACAGTTAATCTACGAAAATAATTATATTTACAAAGATACATGGTATATTGCTAATTATCCAATAAGAATATATTTTAAATTATATTGATTTTTCTTTAACAAGGAACCCTCATTCTTCCTTGATTCAAAAAAATTGTAAACCTGAAAATAATTGTTCTAATTATTAACTCATTTCTGACTTTGGATATTCCAAATACCATTTTCTGCAACGTAAAATGGTGCCAAGCGAAACAAAACCAGAAGACATTCGTCCACCACCAGTTGAAAATATAAATTTCATAACGAATGAGCAAGTCAATTGATAAGTCACAACGGCGTAGTGTGCACAGAAATTACGAAAATCTAAAGGCAAATGACGTCCTCACATTCTTCTTTAAAATTATTTAATAAAACGAATTGTCATTCCAGAATAAAAACAAAATGATGTAACAAATCCATCTTCATCCATTTCACTGCTAAATCAAAATTCAATAGTACAAATTTTACACATACTCATAAAACAATATGAACTTTTTGAAAAACAGTATGAAAGAAGAAGTAAAAACAAAACATAAGAAAAAGTCTGTTAGATTTATTATTATGATTTTCACCACTTTAAGAAAATAACATCTTCAAATCAATTCTCTTTTCTTCGCAAAAATACTACAGATTTTGACAAATGATTCAAAAAATTAAAAAATAAATAAAAAAGGAACAATATCACAACAAGCGTATCGACACCTAAAACCTCATGAACAAAATGGGGTAAATTAATTTACATGGAAATATTATAATGTAGAATTGCCTCGTCAGGAAAGTAAGAAATTCTGTATTCGACGGAATGTTAGAAAAACAGACTGTTTAAGGGAGGTAAACTGTTCATTCGCTATTAGCAGTTATTCTCTAAGTCCATTTAAATTAATCTTAACAATATTAATTGCATTTCTTTTCGTGATTAGTGGGTGCGGTCCAAGACTGGCATGCTTGCTAGCAACCACTGTGTAAAATCCACGAAAATATAATGCTGGATACCAGTTATATGGGTAAGTTAGATATTTATAATTTCATCAGTTGCGTGAATTAATGATTCATGTAACCATATTGCTCCTCAAGACCAAAGCTCGAGAAAGCTTCACGTTGTTATTTTTCATATTATTTTTTTAAGTCATAACTTTTCTGCAATTACAAGCTTATAGTCACTGTTCAGTTCTGAACCTCTTTTCTCTCTTCCGTTTCTAATATATTATCTCATTTCTCTTTTAACAATTATGTAGCCTATGATAGACTTTCTTTTCTTTTTTGGTTCCTCTCTGGTGAATTTGTGGATATCTTTGTGCATGAACATAGTATTTACTGTAACTAAATCATTCATTACACATAGGTCCAACAATCTTTTCCCGCTGTCGTTTAGGGTTTCTTCTCCTTCTCTTTCTATCAAACCACCCCATTCCTCTATATTGTTTCCAATTCTTGCATTCATATCTCCTAAGATAATGATTTCCCGGTCTACCTCCTCAATAGTTCTTTGTAATTGTTCATAAAACTGGGTTTTATGTTCCGCGGTATCTTCGTTATTTGGAGTGTACACTATCATCAGTGTCCAGTTTCCTTTCCCCTCATCTGTATCTAATCCATTATTTCAACACAATTTCCTTTTTTCTTTGTTTCTGTTAGGGCCAGTTATTTCACATTTGTCTATTTTATTTCCTTTGCCAATTCATATTCCTTTCCATTTAGACCTCTTATGTTCCGTGTTCCAAATTCGATACCGCATGTCCTCGGCAATTCGTTATCCTTTTTGACAGTCCGGTGTGTTCTTTAATTTTGATTCTATCAAGAGGAAAGCAAAAGCAGGATTTGAAGACAGACCTTCGAAGATGATCCACGGAGAGCTAGAAAACCAACCAAATGCGGTTAACACCTCGACAACGAAGGATTCTAAATACATCAGAAACAATATAGATACAAAATAAATACATACTAGATCGGGTATCTTAACTAAACTTCCAAAATATTTTTTCTGAATTTTGTGCCTTATATATTACCTACAAAGGCTGATTCGAATTTGAGAAATATCATACATACTTGCTAAAATCGTATATATTGGACACATACTTATTAAGTGTACACATTTAATTAAATAACTTTATTATTATTTCATATATTTATACTCATTTCATTAATTAGCATTTATTTATTTATTTGTTCTTAAGAGTGAGAAGAACTATCGTGGCATCGACAATCATGTAAAGCGTGCCAAGGAGAAAGACAATTGATTGGAACATAATCAGAAGATAAGGATAACAAAAACAAGTGCACAATCTACGTGTTAAAAAGTGCAATATTGTAAATTGTTTAAAAGAATATAAAAAATTTATAATAGTGAAATTGGTACTTGTTTTGGTATCGTTGGAACAACAATCTGGATCCTTATTTATATTAAAGAAGCAAACTGTTTTAAATTGATATCATAGCTCAATAATAAAGTGAAATATCTATTTAAAAAAGTTGGTAAAAAATGTTGAACAAGTGTATTGAAACTTTACCATGTTTTTTTTCAAATTGTAGAGAGTGCTATATTCTTACAATTCTGGATTGCAGTTTTAACATATAACATTACGTGTGTGTTTTTTTCTTGAAAATTAAAGCTAAAATTATAAAACTGTTACCCTGATTCTAAATGTATTCCAGTGAATGTTATCAACCTTATTGAGTAGCAGAAAATTCTCTTTTCAATTACCTGCTGACCGAGAGTCAGCCTGTTTATAAAATGTGATCAATAAAGATAAAAAAATGTCTATTTTATTAACTAGCAGCGAAGGCCAGGCATTTTATAAAGAAGCTGAAAATCTGCAACCATTTACTATTAGAGAATTAATGCTTTATACATTATCGGTCGGTTCTTTGTAAAGCGCCGAGGTTCTATATAATGAGGCTTATTTTAGTATCGGGCTGCGACATATACATAAAAAGTGTTAAAAAGAGTGACAACTGGAAGCTCTCAAGAAATATTCGTGATTTTCAATCGGAGTTCTTAAACTCGACACAACCTTATGGTCATAAAGTCGGGTAAGGGATTAAAAATTTGGGGTACCATTAAAGTCGACACTTTAACGAACAGAACCTCAGAGTGTCGAAACATGGCGGTGTAAGGAGTCGTTTCCGAATAAAGTAGGGTCAAATATGAAGTATAAGTGAATTTTTTTGTGTATTTCAAATAACATTTCAAAATATTATTCATTAAAATGTTAAAGTTTTCCATGGCTCCTTCCATCAGTCGTCATTCTCGATGTCCAATTGTGAAAATGTAAAAGAAAACTAAAGCAGATACGAAGAAAAGACGTTTGACCATTTTTATTTTACTTGACTTGGAATTCAAGTGCTACATACATACATATGCACATTCTCTTTATGTGGGAATTCTTGGAGGCAGCTAGTCCAACCAGGAAAACATGGCAGTCCAGTCCAGCCCTGTCGCTCAACCATCTCATTGCATCGCACGGTGTTCTGCAGCCACATTTGGTGTCCATCTCAAATGCTCCTGTTATATGTAGAAGTAAACACGTACATTACTTCTCTTGATGTTATAATGTTGTTTACTAGATCTTTCACAGCATTCGCAGTCGCTTGTCCTTTCGTAAAACAGTATTCCTTACTGCTTAACAGCTGTCTCTCTTCCAAATATGTTGTCAGTTTTCTGTTATTCATGTATCCAGAACCTTTCGTAGAGTTGGTATCAAAGTAATTTGTCGATATGTTTTGGAGATTGTTGGCTCCCTTTTAAAAAGGGCTTAGTCTTCCACACATTGGGAAGTATTCAATTGAGATGCATTTATTATATATTTCATTCAATTTTCGGCTATATGTTTTAACCCTCTTTTAACAACTTCATGGGTTATTCCAATATATCTATGATTTTTTCCGTTTTATTATCTCTCTAATATTCGCTATTGCTCTTGTAGTTCCATCCTAACTTCTCCTTTATTTACTTCACGCCCCACTCACAACTTAATCTCTCCTGAAAAGTTAAATATTTTATCCAGTAGTCTCTCTCCCGTTTCCCTCCAACCCGTCGTATAACATCCGTTTTCTTCAATTCTGAACAATATTTGTCTTGTCTCCATCTCATCAACGCCTAATTTGAATCGGCGCCACCTTTTTGGGGAAAGTTTTCTCGAGAATCTCTTCCCAACTTCCTCAGTTCCTTCACTTGGCGCTTCGTTTTATTCCTCGCTCTCTTTAATTCAAAAAAATCTTTTGACAGCCACTACTCGCTTATCATCTTATTTCTTTGGTACCTCCCACATATTTTGATAACCGTTATCTGTAGCTCATCTATTACTGTACCTACGACCTCTTCCACTTTTATTTTCTTAAATGTATTTTTTGCTCTCTCATTTCCACATCAAATTGCTCCCAGTGAATTACGTGATAATTTGCATATTCGATCATTACCTCTCTTAAAAATTCTCTCTTCGTTGTCAACTCAAACATTATTCCCCTGCGGTCCCTTGTCGCATCCGATATCACATCCCATTGCGTCACATCATATTGCCTCCGTTAACTCTTAACTGTTTCCTCCATTCCCTTCGAAAGTATTTCTATTATCACTATAGATTATTATTCCATTTCTACTATAAACTTTTCAAACAACTGTAGTTTTCTTATCTCTCACAATATGCTCCTCACATTGGCATCCATACATCTCAGAATGTTTTTCCCTTGAATTTATCAAGTATTTGCTCTAAAACGAATATCCTGTTCAATTCCTTCATACATTGACTACATACATTTACAATTTCCACATTTATATTTCTACACTTTATAATTACTACATTGACCACTTCACTTAAAAATTCTTCGTATACCAACATTTCTTCTGCAGCTTCTGTTACTACCACTACTGCCCATGGATTCTTTTCACTCACTGATTGGTATGTATCTCAATTCACCCTTTAATGAGTACATCTCTTTAAGCGGGTTACGCCTATATCATTCTTCTCCAAATATTTTCTATTTCTATAATTCCAATTTTTCTCGTTGCAAAATTTGATCGTACATTCCAATGCCAATAATCTAAATTTTCCATCATAAATTTTGTAGCTTGCTTATACTCGAGACAGCTTTTGTCAATAAGAATGTGTTCACACTTGTTTCTCTTCCTTTTACAATTGTATATTTTTTATCCTTATTCCTGTTAAGACATCCCGTAAAATTATGACGGCCGTATTTTTTACACACCGAAACCGTATTTTTTAAGCATCGCATCGGCCCTCTGTCCTCTTCAATTTTATAACACTAAAACTCACAATACAACCTTTCTCTCGTAATCATATCCATAAATAAATCATAACTCGCTTCCATAACCCAATTTTATGATTTTCTATTGACATATTTTTGCGTACACACTAACCGTGTTTTTTAAACTTATCTCTGCTTGCTCCTTCAAAAATATCTTCTGCGATACCTTTCATGAAATCTCTCTTTTGATTTTCCGTATCCACTCCAAATAACTTTATTTAAGGCTTCCTGCTTGACAAATCTTTCATCTCCAACTGAGTATTTTCTGATACTATTACCGTGTTTTTCTACTTTTCATTGGAATCTTGGTAACTATCTCCTTCTGCCCACTCCCTAGCCGCAACTATTCTGACCCTCATCCGCATTTCCTTCTTTTTTCTTAATATTTTTTTCACATTTCCACTTTCATTTTTCTCCTTCCTTATTACCACTAATTGTTTCATTTTGCTCAGTATGCCATCACGCACTACATTTGCATAACTTATATCTCAAGATTTCTGTGAGCTCAAAATTATTCGCTCTATTTTCTCTCCGATTGTCACTCAGCTTATCACCTTACTCCATCTGTTCCATTCAAGAGACCATCTTTCTTTGCATTTCCTCTCACATATTTCTCTCTACTTGCTATATTTCACGTAGAATATTCTTGTTTTCTTCACTAATAACATCTATATTTGTGCTACCTATCAACAATTTCTCCACCTTTTCTCCTTTTCCGCTTTTTAGCTGTTCCTCTTCTCTCCATTTCCAATTCCATCGCTTTTCCGTCCCGTTTTTCAGATGTTCCTCTTCTCCCTTATCTCCTCGACGATGATTTTTCGTGCTTCTTTCTTGCTTTTCTCATTTCTCTCTTTCAATGCCTTAATATTTAAATCAATCTTTCGTAGAACATTATTTATCGTATCATCTACAACCCCAATCAACCTTTCTTCCAATTCTGCTAGTGTTCCATCCATTATTTCCTTTTCTTGCTATTATATCAATTCACCTCGTATTACTTGCTCTATACCTTTCATTCTTCCATTTATTGCATCTACCAATATCTCATCAACTCTTCCTATCTGCTGATGCAGAAACGTACTCAGAGTCCGATGAAACAATTCTTCTGCATCATCCATTTTTCCTTCGTTGCTTTCCCGCACACGTATCAACTCTTCCTCCTGCACATTCCATCATCTTATCCAAATTGTCTCTTATTTTCTTCAATAATCCTCTTGTCACCCTTTATTACTTCTCGTCTTCCTGACCGCATTACCGTATGATATTATTTAATCGTATTTCTCTTTTTTATTTTACACGTTTACATTACTTCTTCCACTTCCTTTCACTTATTATCTTTTGTTTGCTGACCATCCAATATAATTTCATTCAATGGTTCTTTTATTCCTCCAACTAACCTCTCCTATAAATCCACGCACGTACCCAATTCTATGTTCACGTCCGAAACTAACGCCAGTGAAGTCATGAGAATCATCAGTTCATTAAAAAACAAATTTTCAACAGGCATAGATGATATACCCGAGTTTATTGTTAAATTTTCCTCCCACGGTATATTAAATCCACTCATAAATATTTTTAATAGTTATTTATCGGAAAGGGTGTTTCCTAATATATTTCAGAGAGCTAATGTGAAATCTTTACACTAGAAAGGAAACAAACTTAATATTGGAAATTTCCGACCAATATCTATACTACCCATTTTCTCAAAAATCCTAGAAATATTGTTCTATATGCGTTTTCTAGATTTTTTATCAAAAAATAACATTTTCTCTGACGATCAACACGGTTTTAGGAAATCCTTTTCCACTACAAGAGCCATATTTTCCTTCTTAAAAGATGTTACCACATCTCTAGACAGTGGAGAAAATCCTCAGGGTGTTTTTCTTGATTTATCCAAAGCATTCGATGTCATCGATCACGGA
>NNCF01129287.1:35188-66553 GCA_002313205.1 Laupala kohalensis | reverse complement strand
CGAGTGACTCAGCTGTTGCTGCTCGAAAGTTTGCAAGTTGAGTGTTGTACAAGACTTACAAAAATGGGTCTTCTCCATGAGAAACAAATAGGTTTTCCGTGATATTTTTCAGTACTTTCCAGTGTGCCATCATCGCTAATAATTTGTCATGACATACAAGTAGTCCGTTTGCTTCGATATAACAAATTCAGAACCACATTCCACCTGCACTTGTTGAATGTTTCTATGTTGGAGATCTGTTCAGCGTTTAAGATATAACTCAAAATTAAAAGGAGCCAGAGAATTGCATACAGATCCACAGACATTTTTACATTAAAGTGAATTTTCTTAAATAATTATCCATGGAGTAAACAACTATTAGATAGGAATACGGAAGNCCACATATGGCGCAAGGACGGCTGGGGCCGGCTATATGGCATAAGCTGAACAACGAGTAAATTAAAAGCCATAATTTGAATAAATATATTCGAACTGGTGCACTCGTGTAAAATGGTAAAGACACGCACAATATGCTCAATATGAAGACGTCAGTTACCATTCCGTAGCTCCAGTTCTCGAGGCAGCAGACAGTCCTTATTGTCGTTAGTAAAAAGGGCTATAAAGATAGAGAACATTCATTTCGTGACGTTACACCAGTCATTAATCCCTGAAATTCATGTTCCGTACAAAATAACACAGGTCTCACCCATCTAGTTGAATAGTATTCTGAAGTTTCAGTCCTCCCCTCACAAGTATTTGACCTAGACAATTAAACAAAACAGTAAATCTTTTAACACGTGAATTCAATTTAAGATAATTATGTAACACAAAACATGAAAGAAGTTAGATAATAATAAAATTTGCAAAATAATTTCAATTACCCACTTATTTTTTAAGAGCAGCTGTAGCACATCGTTGATCAACAGCATGAAAACGACATGTACAACACAATAGAAAATTACTTTTACCATCACACATTAAATATCTAACTGGAACAGGAAAAAATCTACTAGACACTCTATTTTACAAAATTCCATATAGTGTAAATCAATTAACTCTGTTTAAAAGAGCAGAACTAATAAATTTAATTCTATTATCCTGTTTAGTTAACTGACGTGGTTACATCGTGTACATGCATGTATCACTAAGAATACAAGTAAAACCCTTCACACAGCAATTCAACTAGTGTAGACAAGTCGCTAGGTGAACTGTTCGATTCATAGGTTCAATTAACATGCATCTAAGAAGAACTCCCTATATACACGCCAAAAAACACGAAAATTAGATCCAACAGGAACGAATTTTTACGTTCTATATGTATGATGAAAAAGAAATGTATCTATAATTTCGACAAAATAACCTCGAATAAATGGAGGAAGTATGTAGCAGTTATGACAATCCAACACGAAATATAAACAAAACTCAACACAAGAGGCCAACACTATACAACACAATATGACATAGTCACACAAGTAGCATGATGTACAACTTCTGAGACAGATGAAAAGTTCAAAGGGTGTAGAAATGCATCGTAGTCATTGGAAGGCTTCAAAGAGCTCTTTTAGGTGAGGTTGCGCTATCTGACCCGAAGTAACCTTCTGGTTTGTGCAGAGAGATTAACCGCGTAAGCAATAAAGGGGAAACATTACTTCGGACACTATGTAATAGTTAAAATTAGTTGAACAAATCTTACACAAGATGCGGTGTTCAACCAATTTTTATTCAATTTTGAAAATAATTCTCCTTAAACCACTATAAGAAAAACATTAAATAACTAAAATAAATTTAAACTTAATAAAATTTCTCTGCCCTCCACACAAAACATTGAGCAATTGTCTTATTGTTGGCCAACAATAATGACCTATCTTATGTCAACACACAAATTATTGCTCGAGTTTTGAGGAAGAAACAAATAAGTTTTACAACCTATGGAAACTATAGGATTATACGTTTAGTAGTGTAATGAATAGAAGTGGCACAAATCTATTTGTCTCATACGGATTTTCTATTCTCACCTTTAGTAGAATGAGATTAAATATACATAAATAGACATTTCTATAAATAAACACACGTGTTGCGAAATTTTGTACACACCTCTTACATAAGAAAGTTCAAAATATTAGGTTAAGTATAACCTTTCGAGTGCTCAAATCAACTATATCACCTTACAGTAATATACAGTATTTGGTAAATTTGTTTTTTTTTAAATTGCTTATCTTAATTTTGAAACATTTGCGATGTATTTATCAGTATAAATATCGTGAAGTAAGAAACGAACATACAATTTCTTCTTTTTTTTAAATTTTAGTATAGATTCTTTGCTATCGCGAAATGTAGTATAATGTGTCAGTTTTCATTCTTGTTTCTTTTTAATTTTATCTTTTGTGTTTCCGTTTTCCTAAATTGTACATTAATGAATCGTTTTCAGGATTCTTATAACCCATTGTACTCACGTGATTGTGCACAAGATAGAAATTATTTTACTGTGTGTTTACCTATCCTTTATGAAAAATACCACATATTGTAATATAATAAGTAATTATTGCACATTTTGTACAAACAATTTTAGGACAAAATTATTAACATCATTTTTGAGAAATTTTCAAAATTTTGTTATGAAATTTAAAAATGTTCTTTAAGATAATAAAAATTATTTAGCAAGTGTTTTGACAAGAGATAGATACTACTCTTATTGCCAATATGAATGAAATTGATTCATCCGTTTTGCCAAAACCGCTAAGCGCTACCAATCGAAAATCAGTGTTCGAAAATCAACTAGTTCGGTTCACGGAATATCATTCTTTTTTTTTTTTTTTCGAAAGCTCAAAACATCGCATTCGCAATACTTCCATAACACAACTTACAAGAGAAAGTAAATGTAATAAATGTTTTATTCATTGTTACATGATCGCAAATTCAAACTTTTAAAACATATTTCATATTGATAAAGGCGTGAAGAGTATCTGATTTTTAACGAAGAGTGACTATACTTCATTTTCGAACAATGATAGTTCGGAGCAATTGGAAAGTACCGTCGAGAGCAGAATAAGATAATAAAAGTGCCTTCGGGGTAGTCGAAATATCTTGTAGTGTAAAAAAACTGTAGTATTAGTAGTTCAGTAGACGAGTGACGTGTGATACGAGGAAAGTGACAAGACTGAAGCATATGCATTGAACCAGTTACTGAGTGAAAAAAAGAAAGTGCAAATAACATAGTGATTCAAGTAAGAGCAATTATCACGACGTACCTACAAGACACAAGTCGCGCTACAAAAGTAAGTATTTTAATAAAAAAATTTCGCAATGATGCAACTATAAAACTATCTTTTAACTTATTTGGTAGGCAATCAAACGTATCCGAAAAACAGAGGTAATATACTCACTGGACAGAGGACTGAAATGTATACCAAACACAACAGTTGCTTTCGTGGAATGTGGAAATGTTCAATCACAAAACCTGTTTCGAAGCATCTCGAAACGATGACAAAGAAATTCCTGAAAAACGATATGCGTGAATTGCATTATATTTTCAAATATTCTGGACGTAAAAAATTTGTTGCGAATGTAAACATTTGGGTGGATTCAACACTGAAATAAGGAATGACAGAAGTGAGCTTATTAGATCATCCAACACGCTCCACAAATTTATGCAAAGGAAATATACAAAAAAAATGTGACGTATAGTCGCGACTTAACATTTGCAACAGAGAGATGAACATACCAAGAAACGAGGTAAGAAAAAATATATTCTATATTTATCCTCACAAATAAAAAAGAAACGTGTTAATTTGAATGTGGACTAGACTGAAGCGTCCGTGTGTCATTCTGAATTTACTTTCCCCAATTGGCAGTAAAGCTATGTCGTATTACATATTTTGCAATAATGCATACTGTTGCTGAACAATGGGATGCGTTACATGAATGCGCTAAAGACTGATGACACATCCACGGTTACGGGAATGAGGTAAGTGAACGAAAGACTCATTTGCACGCACAGTTCTTAGCTTGCCTTGTAGACTAGCTCCTTTTCTGTAACTATAAGCTGTTTTCCATGGATTTTGCAGTACTTAACGTACATGTAACGTTAAAGGAGTAGTTTTGTAGTAAATAGTAGTGGTAGAAGAAGCAGTAGAAATAGTTCTATCAGTAGAAGCAGCAGCAGCAATAGTAGCAGTATTAGTAATTGTTGTTGAAATAGTTGTAGGAGTAGTAGCAGCAGCAGAAGCAGCAGTGTTAGTAATTGTAGAAATAGTAGTAGTTTTAATTGTATTAGTAGAAGTAGTATATGTTGTAGTAGTAGTAGTGCAGTAGAAGAATAAGAAGTTATTGCTTAAGTATTGTTTAGTCATAGTAGTGTGCAAAAAAACTGTAGTATTGGTAGTTCAGTAGACGAGTGACGTGTGATACGAAGAAAGTGACAAGACTCAAGCATTTGCGTAAAACCAGTTACTGAGTGAAAACAAGAAAGTGCAAATAACATAGTGATTCAAGTAAGAGCAATTATCACGACGTACCTATTAGTCACAAGTCGCGTTACAACCTACAGCCTTCACAAAAGTAAGTAATTTAATAAAATAATTTCGCAATGATACAACTATGAAACTATCTTTTAACTTATTTGATAGACAATCAAACATATCCGAAAAACAGAGGTAATATACTCACTGGACAGAGGACTGAAATGTATACCAAACACAACAGTTGCTTTCGTGGAATGTGGAAATAATTTTTTTTTAGATATATATATATAAATATAACAAAAGTACAACTTTTTAAAAAGATATTTAAATGATATAGAGTTCTATTTAGACAGGATGACGAACTTAATCACACAATGAAAAATGGAATGTCACTATAATTCAATATTTACTAACACATGTAAAATATTCCGGAATATAGTATAGAAAAAATAATAATATTGCATTTGAGTATGTTTCATTCTTTCAGATATTAATTTTCTCTTTTTCTCTTTAATCTTCTTTACTTTACCTTATATTTATTTTCCTTTCCTTTTGTCCTTTCTTTTCATCGGTTTTTTCTTTCCTGCCTTCAGTCTCTTCCTTCATTTTTCTTTTCTTTCTTTCTTGCCTTCATTCTCTCCCATCTTTTTTCTTTTCTTTCTTTGTTGCCTTTAGTCTTTTCCTTCTTTTTTCTTCTTTCTTGCTTTCAGTCTCTTCCTTCTTTTTTCTCTTCTTTCTTTCTTGCTTTCAGTCTCTCCCTTCTTTTTTTCTTTCTTGCCTTCAGTCTCTCCCTTCATTNCTCTTATACACATCTAGATGTGTATAAGAGACAGGTCTCTCCCTTCTTTTTTCTTCTTTCTTGCCTTCTGTGTCTCCCTTCTTTTTTCTTTTGTTCTTTCTAGCCTTCAGTATGTCCTTTCTTTTTTCTTTTCTTCTTTCTAGCATTCAGTGTCTCCCTTCTTTTTTCTTTTCTTGTTTCTTGTTTTTAGACTCTCTTTTGGAGGCCCCGGTGTCGAGCTTTCTGTCTTTTGTTATAAAGCAAGACAAGGACAGATTTATGACAGCGTTGCGACAGCAGCGGAATCTTACCACCCGGGATCTCGGTTTCTTAGACGGGGATGCTCCGAAGATTTTTTTAATTCACAGCCTATGCCTCGCTAAAAGGAAACTCCTCAATGCGTCAAAAATTAAGAAGAGAGTGTGTGGATTCATATTAGTTTGGTTCGCAAATGGTAACATTTTTATGAGAAAAGAGAAGGGAGGGCGGCCGATTGGGATTCGGTCACGCAGTGACTTGAAAAAAATTCAAAAAACGGGAAGCCTCCCTACCCCCACTAATCGTTCATTTCGTGAGCTCGGCATTGACCTTGGCTTTTCTCCTATAATTTCCTCTACTAGTATTATTTTTATCAATAAATTTCTTCTTCGCAATACTACACCTTATTAGTGCTATAACGACTCCAATTTCTCTATTTTCGATCTGGTCATTTGAAGCAAGCAACCCAAGTCAAAATTGTATCGTTAAAATACTAATTTCTATGTAAATCAGAATCGGCATATTCGAAAAGCCCTGAATTCATTTTTATAGAGTTAGATGTTGGGACCCAAAAGCAGGCGGTGGGAGTGATATATCATCCCCCCAATATTAAAAAAATATATTTGATGAAGCCGCAAAATTACTGACGACGTATCAGAACTTGATTATACTTGGCGACATAACTCTGACCTGCTCACTGACTCGCTTTTTACAGTCGTCAACTGATTTATCTTAAACTCCCAAAACTTGCATTGTCTTCCGCTGCAACCGACTCATCATTCAGTCAACAATAGTACTCTACTCGATCTTATAATACTCAACGATCTGAATTTGGTAACAAAATATGGGCAGGTCCCTGCTTGCGGCCTATCCAGGCATGACCTGATCTACTGTTCCCTGAACTTAAGATCGCGCAAGGGTGGTAGAAAATACATGGACGTCAGGGACAAGAAACGGCTGGATAAGCAGGTACTTTTGGCCGAGGCTAATTTGACAAATTGGGATGAAATATTCAATGAACCTAATATTGAAAGAAAGTTGGCTTCTCTCAACGGGGCAATACTATCGTTGCATGACAAGCATTGCCCATGGATTCGAATTAAAGCTAAACACCAGCCTGCACCCTGAATAAATCAGGAACTCAGGGACATGATGCAAACGAGAGACAAGCGCTGTACAAGCGATTTCTTAAAACAAAAAATAGAGAAACCCACAATAATTATAAAAAATTGAGAAATAAAACGCAACAAATGCTGAGAAATGCCAAAGTCAAACACTACAATGAGCTTTTTAAGCCTCGCAAACCACGAAAAGATTTCTGGAAAATAATTCGAAAATTGGGGATTAGTGGAAGGGACACGGAGGTGTAGGTAGCGGTACCTCTCGATGCGCTGAATCAGCACTTTTGCAGAGTGCCGGAAGGCTCCACGTCGCCGGATGTGATTAACCATTACACCAGCCTGCCCTTAATCGGTGAGCCCTTTGTCATTCCAGTGATATATGAGGAAACAGTTAAGAAGGCACTCTTTGCTGTGAAATAGACATCGATTGGTGGAGATAGGATCCCAATCAAAATTTTGCAGATGCTCGCAGACACTATTCTCCCCGCCTTGACTCATATTTACAATTACTCCCTGTCTACAGGGGTTTATCCCGAGATATGGAAGAAAGCGATCGTTAAGCCTCTACCAAAGAAGAAGCCACTTGAGAGTGTGAACGATTTTAGAGTAATATCTCTGCTTTGAGCTATGGGTAAAGTGCTCGACAAGATTGTGTATGGAGAGCTCAGTAACTATGTGGACCGCTGCGGGGTTCTAGACCCAAAGCAGTCTGCCTACCGTGCGGGTTTTGGGACCGAGACTGCTTTGATCAGGGTTCTTGATGACGTCAGAGCAGCAATGAACAAATGAAAAGTAACAATCATAGTAATGGTGGATTTCTCTGCCGCGTTTGATTTGATTAGAAGAGACATCTTGCTGGCGGTATTTCGATCCATTGGTGTGGCGGGGAACCGACTAGCCTGGTTTGACACGTATCTGTCACAGCGTCAGCAGACTGTGAAAGGCTCGGATGGATCGCTGTCGTCGTGGAGAGATGTCCTCGTTGGGACCGCGCAGGGATCAGTGCTGTCGGCTCTCTGCTTCATCATCTATATCACCACGCTGCCAAGAGTATTCGCGGAGGGTACTCAGCATGTGTCCTAAGCAGATTATCTACAGTTCTATCGTTCCTGCGACCTCGATGGTATAGAGGAGACTGTTCATGCGCTGAGTGAGGATCTGGCGAGGGTGGCCAATTGGTGCACCAGGCATGGCATGAAAATGAATATGGCCAAGACCAAGGCTATGATCATTGGGTATTCGAAGATCCTATCGAAGGTTGACATCTCCATCGCGACTAGAGTGACCTATGGAGGTCTTTCCTTGGAGTTTGTGAAGTCAGCCAAGAACTTGGGACTGCTATTCCAAGACACTGTTATGGAATCTTCAAGTGACGTCCATGTGTGGATCCGCGTTCAAAGCGATCTATCAACTCCGCAGAGCGGCCATAGACTTTCCCACCCATGTAAGACTGCAGCTAGTCCAAAGCTTAGTGTTGCCCACCTTCGATTATGCCGCTACTGCCATCTGTGACCTGAAGAGCGAAGAAATGAATATGCTTCAAAAACCGCAAAATGCAGCGTTGCGATTCGCCCTTCTGCTGTTACCCCCATTACCAGCGGCTTGGTGGCTCAAGATAAGAGAAAAGAAGAAATTGCAATTGGCTACAATGGTGTTCAAGGTCCTGAAATTCCGAAAACCAGATTACTTGTACGATCGCTTCAGGTTCTTATCGCAACGAGACTCTCGAATTAAAGACAGGGTGCTTGAAATACCATGCCATCGAACTGCAATGCTTGCGAGATCCTTTGTCGTCCAAGGCTCGAAGCTCTACAACGAGAACATCGAACTCATTGACCTGTCTGTGAAAGTGGTAACGTTTAAGGAGAAATTCAACGAACTATTATTGAGTGAATATTGAGTATTGAATTATGATTTGAGAACTAAGAAGTTACATTGTATTTTACTTTTTTGTTTGAATTTTAATTTGTTTTAAATTTTACATATGAATATAGATAAATGTATTCGACGCTAGAAGGATTTGTAAAACATATTTATTCAGGGGGGTAGGAAGAGAGGGCATCATGGCCCTAAAATTCCCCTGATCGCTAAATAAAGACGTCAATCAATCAACCTCTTTCTTTCTTAAAGATCCGTTTGGATCTCCCTAGAATGGCGCTAAGATGCTGGCTTCCTTTGTTAAACTCACCGGAGGTAAAATAGCTTCCCATTCGGATCTTTGGAGGAAGCAGCAAGAGAGGCGACATCAAGGAAGACAACAAAATTTAAGCTTGGAAACGTGGAATGTTAGGTCATTGTTGAAAAGAGGGAAATTGGAAAACCTTAAACGGGAAATGGAAATAAACAAAATGGATGTTATAGGGCTGAATGAGGAGGGATGGGAGGGCGAAGGAGGATTTACAGGTGATGGATATACCCTTTTTTATTCAGGTAACAATAGGTGAAAGAACGGGTAGGAATGATTATGAGGAACAAGTAGCGAAGTGTGTACAGAAAGTTTCATATATGGATGATAGATTAATAGTATTAAGGATTCGAATGTTACCAAAAGATCTAGTCATAGCTCAGGTATATATGATAAGTATGATATTAGAATAAATGGAAGAAATTATTAGTATTGGGTGAGTAAAAATAAGATGTATCAGATTTGCTGATGATATGGTGGTTTTAGCTGAGGACACAAGGTCGCTACAGACAATAATAAGTTTTGAAATGGGTATGGAAGCATATGGAATGAGAATAAATGTTGGCAAGACTAAAGTGATGAAGATAAATAATGGAGACGGTATTAAAGTAAAACAAAGAAAGGCGAAATAAAGAAGGTGAACAACTACAGCTACTTGGGAACTCTCATAACAGAGGACTGGAAGAGTACGGGGGAAATAAAAAGGATAGGAATGGCAAAGGAAGTTTTCAACACGAAGAAAAGTTTATTGAGCAATAGAAGACTAGAATTGAAACTGAGGAAGAGATTGGTGAAGTGCTATGTAAGGAGTGTATTGATGTATGGATTTGAGACTTGGACAATGGGTAAGAGAGAGGGGGATAGAATTGAGGAATTCGAAATGTGAGTTTGGAGGAGGATGTAGAGAATAAAGTGGACGGATAGAATACCAAATTAACAAGTGCTAAACAGGGTGGATGAAGGAAGAACACTGATGGGGAAGATAAATGAGAGGAAAGGTAGGTGATTGGGGCATGTGATGAGAGGGAGTTGCGTCTTGAAGGTGGCTTTGAAAGGAACTGCAGAGGGCAACAAGAGAAGAGGAAGGAGAAGACTGAAGATGATTGATAGCTTGAAGTGTTTTTTGGGAAGCTACAAAAAGTTAAAGGAGATGGCCGGGAGGAGACAATAATGGATACAACAATGGCGCCAGAGACCTGCTATTGGGCAGAACTTCACATGATGATGTCGTTTTCGAGATCCGTTAAAATTGTTAAAAGCATGTGAAACACCTTTTCGTTCCGCGTTGCACCGTTTAAATTATAATCATTTCTGTAAAGTTACTGTGCGCTTAGAATATCAGTTTATGATAGAGAAACCGAATAGTGTAGAGCTTTCAACAATTTACCTTTAGTCTCCCGCGAGCGTGTTTTCAAGAGGAGGTCGTGAACAGAGCTATCACCACTCTATCGTTGAACCGATCAATGCGCGATTTGAGATTTTTATGAGGGGGATCGCGGTAAGGCATTAAAACACTTTGAATCGCTTCACATTGATTTTTATCGCATTGATTGCAGTCATGTTGGTTCGGGATACGTACACTTCCCCTACCCTTTCAAAATCTGAAAAAGGAATCGTAAGTTTGCAGAAAGACGACGAAGAATGTTTTCTTTGGTCCATGGCGACAATGGTGTCATCGTAACCGTACGCGCGTCCCGCATTCTACTCGACCGTCACACTACCGCGATGTGTTTCACAGACTCTTGGATACATTGGATTTGAAAGAGATTCACTTCCCGATGAAAGTTTGCGATATACATTGCTTTGAAGATCAAAATCCTGAATATTCGATGCATGTGCTACGGTCGCCGACGCAAACTTTCCGCCGACGCTCGCAGAGTAAAACAGTTTCATACAAATCTGTTATTATATAATCATCACTATTGTTGGATTAAGGATATGAGTCGATTGGTGGGTTCTCAGCAATCGAAAAATAAGCATTGCGTATTTCCTGGTATTTCGTGTTTGCGAGTTTTCCGACGAGAAGACAAATATAAAACCCACATATGTCAACCGGATGGAAGAACGTGTTTTTTTTACCGAAAAAAGGAAGAGATGCAATCATGCGATTTACAAACTATACTCGACAACAACGCACGCCTCTCGTCATCCATTGCGATTTAGAAACTTTTACAGAACCCATTGACACGTGTCAACCTAATATGACCGCACCGTATTAAAACGCGTATGAAGAGCATTGTCCTTTTGCTGAAGGATTCAATACAGTGTGTACTATCGACGCGGCGCATAATACCTTTACTCCTTTTCATGGAGAACATGTAGCGCATCAATTGTTAACTGCATGCATAAATATTGCACGAGACAATGCGTGGTGTGTTGACCATCCGCTACCGCTCTTCATGCAAAGTGAGGACGAGATTCATTTGAATAATGCGACGCACTTTCACATTTGCGGAGGGGTATTAACGCCTTCAGATACAGTCGTTCGAGATCACAACCATCATGCTGGGAAATACAGAGGCGCTGTATATGACGCGTGTAATGTAAACTAAAAAGTTCCTCTTTATATATCCATATTCACGCATAACTCTGCATCCTACGATTGACATTTTCTTCTACGCGCTCTAGGACAAGATTCGAAATTTAAACAATATAAACTTCGTATAATACCAGACAATTACGAACGCTTCATTTGCATTTCCATGCGCGTTGGAATAGTGTTCGAACGCATTTTCCCGATACACTCTACTTTGCATTAGCGTGTAGGAATGGTGTATTTCCGTACGACTACGTAAACATGGAAACTGTGCTCGCGGAAACCGCATTGCCACCGCATAAGGCGTTTTTTAGTCGCTTCGCGGGTGAACACATTAGTGATGAGAACTACGCGCACACAGGACGGGTTTGGAAAGTGTTTGGGTTTCGCACGCTTTCCGACTACGTCAATCTGTATTTAAAACTCGATGTGCTTCTCCTCACCGACATTTTTGAATCGTTTCGCAAAAGTGGAGTTGGAATTGCTTACCGAGGACACGCTCCTGTAGTTTGAAAGAGAGTTCGTACAAGTCAGTATGAGACATGCCACAGCAAACAATCCCTTTATGATCCGATTGTTATTTACACTATATCGATTGTAACGATTTGTACGGACAAGCAATGACGCAAGATTTACCCATCGGTGACTTTCAATTGGTGTTGGATGTTACAAGATATCGTGTAGCGCAGGCGGTGATGGAGGAAGACAACGGTTATATATTAGAAGTCGATCTTGACATTCCGGAACATCGCCACGACGCACTTAGCGATCTACCGGTGTGCCCCGAGAAACAGATACCTCCTCTATTCGAGAGTCGACAGCCGAAACTAATGGCTACACTTCTAGCAAAACGTCACTATGTCATTCACTTTTACAATTTAAAACAGGCGCTAGACATGGGTTACAAACTCACTCACATCCATAAAATTCCATCTTTTCGTCAATCGCGTTAGCTTCTCCCCTACCTCGAACACAATACCGCGTTGCGAAAGAATGCCACATCCACTTTTGAAACAAATTTTTATTAACTCAAGGTGAGTAGTATTTATGGGATATCGTGTGAAAATGTACGCAAACATCGACGCATCTATCTCGTCAACACGTGGGAGGGACGGAGCGGTGCGCGTAAACTCATTGCTGACCCCAACTTTCTGTGCAGTCGGCCAATTGAAGGTGACCTCATGACGATTGAGTTACGTAAAACTTAAGTAAAGATGAATAAACCTATTTATGTGAGATATTCAATGTCACAGTTCTCCAAATATCACATGTTTGATTACTTCTACACGTTTCTCAAACCGCTCATGCCCGACATAAAAATCGTATATTTAGGTAAAGATCCCGCTCGGGTCCAGGGTTCGAATCCCTGATCGGGAATATTAAATAATTTTCAGAAATTATTTTTTAAATTATGTATATATATACGAGGTCAGGCAGAAAAGTAATGAGACTGACAACACTACAAACGATCTGGCAACGCTGCGCTGTTGTCCTTGATAGGGCACGTGTATCAGTACCCTCCCATAGCTCAGTGCGAGTTTCAACTCCTTCCGTTAACTACGTGATTTTTGTGACTGCTATTAGTGAAGTTGAGTTTTGGTTGTGCGTCAAGCAAAATGAAACAGCGGAATTTGGAGCAACGTTGTGTCATTAAATTTTGTGTTAGGCTTGGAGAACCGGCAAGTGTGACGTTTGAAAAGTTAAACAGGCCTATGGGGAACATTCTTTATCTCGAGCTCAAGATTTTCGCTGGCACAAATCATTTTTGGAAGGCAGAGAACACGTTGAAGATGAACACCGTTCAGAGAGGCCTTCAACTTTGAAAACTGATGAAAACATCAAACGTGTGAACACTCTTGTGAGATTAAGACATTAAGAATGTTGAGTGAACAATTAAATTTGAACAGATTTACCGTTCATCAAATTTTGAGTGAACATTTGCACGTGCGAAAGGTCTGTGCCAAAATGGTGCCGAAAAACCTCACAATTCAGCAGAAGGGCAATCGAAAAAACAAGTGTCTTGATCTTCTTGACAGAATCGCTAATGAGCAAGATTTCTTTAGTCGTGTGATCACAGGTATTCAAAAATCATGGATTTTTGAATACGATCCTGAGACCAAGAAGTAAAGTGAGAAGTGGCACACTGCAAACTCTCCTCGACCAAAGAAAGCTCGAATGATCAAATCGAAGATCAAAACAATGCTGATTTGTTTTTTGGACAGAAGGGGAATCGTCAACAAAGAATTTGTTCCTCCAGGAAAAACTGTCAATCAAGTTTTTTTATAAAGACGTCCTTGAAAGGCTTAGAAAAAGGGTCATTCGCGTGAGACCAGACATTGCAGACAAATGGATGCTCCATCATGACAACGCCCCATGTCACACTGCCCTCTCCATAACAGAATTTTTGACCTCAAACGGCATTCCTGTGGTTCCCCAGCCCCCCTATTCTCAGTCCCTGTGACTTTTTCCTAAACTGAAAAATATCCTCAAAGGTCGTCATTTCGGGACTGTAGAAAACATTCAAAAGAGTGTAACGGACATACTGAAGACCATACCGGTTGAAGACTTCCAGCGCTGCTACCAACAATGGGAACAACGTTTCCATCGGTGTGTAGCTGCCCAAGGGAACTACTTTGAAGGGAATAATATTGATGTTTGAAAAAAATCTTGCTGGCCTATGGACCAGTTGCCTTCCCCATTTCTTATGGTCGGGGATTTCAATACTCATAATCCGATGTTGGATTCTTCACACAACTGCGCAAATGGTAATATAATTAAGAAACTGTTAGATAACCGAGATATAGCGCTACTTAACACGGGCCAATCCACCCAGTTCAGTACAGCTTCCCGATCTTTCTCGGTGCTGGATTCAACCATATCCAGTTCCTCTCTTTCCCCAATCTTAGACTGGACAGTTCTTGATTATCTGTATGGGAGTGACCACTACCCGATTCTTATACATTTCAACGTCATTTGCCCCTAGGTGTCATGCCTCTTTCAGTGGACATTGAATAAAGCACTGGGATGTGTTTAAACGCCACATCAATCTTTGCGATGAGCCTTTCGCCAATGTGGATGCTATGGCGTCCCATTTCACCAAAGCGGTTCTCAAAGCCGCCGATGTTGCAATCCCTAAATCATAACGTAATCCAAGGCATTGCCCTGTTTCATGGTGGAATTCGGATTGCGCACAGGTGGTTAGCACTAGAAAGAAAGCTGTAGCGCAGCTTAACAAGTATCCAACTGTTTAAAATCTCATTAAGTTTAAAAGGTGTAGAGCCAGACCAAAATGAACTCTTTGAGAAACTAAGTCGTCCTCCTGAAAAGCTTACATTTCATCTCTTACAAGCCGTACTCTATCATCAATCGTATGACAGAAAGTTCGCAAGATTAAAGTTCTTGGTCTTCTTTTTCTATTCCTGGTCTTAATGTAAATAGACAGCTTCAAACGTCACCTGAAGGCATTGCTGAGGAACTTCCATTGAACTACGAAAGAGTCTTTAACTCCTCCGGTTTTTCTCCATTGTTTCTCCAACAGAAAGCTCGCAAAGAAAAGTGTCGCTTGGATTTCTCATGTTGCAGAGAGTAAGAATATAACATTCTTTTCTCAATGACGAAGCTAACCTTTGCCCTTGCGTTTACGAAAGATACAGCCTCTGGTCCTGATCAAATACATAACGCGATGCTAAAATATCTTCCACAGACAGGAATGAAATTCCTTCTGAAACTCTCTAACTGTATATGAAATAAGCATAGCATCCCTGCTCAATGGCTTGAATTCATAATTATTGCACTTCAGAAGGAGGGAAAGGATCGTTCTAATCTGTTGCACTTTCGACCGATTTTTTTGACAAGCTGCGTTTACAAATTGTTAGAAACAATGATTAATCGTTGCCTTGTTTGGTCTCTGTAATCGCCAACCCTTTTGACCAATATTTAATGTGGTTTCAGAAAACAGCTGTCACCGCTAGACAACCTTGTTGCGTTTTCATCCATCTCATCAGCGTTTGTATTAAGAGAACACCTCGTGGTCATCATCTTTGACCTGAAAAAAGCGTATGACACAACCTGAAGATACGGAATCCTACGCAGATTGCACTCGTGGGGATTCCAAAGCTGTCTTCTTCTGTTCCTAGAGAGTTTTCTATTTCATCGCTTTTTCAGCGTTCGCCTCGGTATTATTTATCATCTACTCATTATTCAGAAAACGGTGTCCCACAGGGCTCTATTTTAAGGGTCACTCTCCTTGTCGTAGCCATAAACAGCATTGCGTCAGTGGTTCGAGAACCGGTACATGCGTCTCTCTTCGTTGACATCTTCGTCATCTATTGTTCGTCTAGCAGCATCTCTGACATCGAAAGCAACTACAATTGGTTTTAAACAGTTTACCCGAGTGGAGCATGTCTACCGGCTTTAGGTTTTCTGTATCCAAGTCATGCTGTTTGGATTTCTATAGTATATACCATCTGTATAATGATCCTGATCATTTTCTTAGGGGCCAATGTCTTCCTTTCGTTGGCTCCGCAAAATTCCTGGGTCTCACGTTCGACCGCACACTAACTTGGCGCAATCACATCTGAAAACTACAATCCCGTTGTAATTCTTCTCATAACATCCTTCACTGCTTAAGAGCATTATCATGGGGCGCACACCGCACTTGCCATCGCCGTCCGTATATGTTTAGTTCGGCCTGTATTAGATTATGGCAGTATTGTGTACGCCTCCTCTTCACCATCGACACTGAGACCCCTAAATAGTATCCACCATGCAGGAGTCCGCATTGTAAATGGTGCCTTCCACACCAGTCGCATAGAATGCTTACTAGTAGACGCTGGCGAACCATCTCATAACAGAAGACGTGATCCTATGGAGTGTAACTGATGGGTGTTTCAATTCACCCTTCTCGACATCACAACCATTCCCCTAAATTTTGTTCATCTTACGCTGCAAGATCTTCGTTACCCGCCCGGCGAGTGTCTGCTTTAAACAGCTGCTGGAGGGAAACGTCATCGCCCTACCTCCTCCAGTGAAATACCCACGCTCTATCACCGCACCTTGATCCTTCATGCAACCAACTATCGACTTTCGGCCTTCTCAACTTTCAAAGCAAGACACTCTTGCCTCTTTGTACCAACAGCACTTCGGAAAACTAAAATACCTCTATTTGGGTCAAATGTTTATGTACACTGATGGCTCAGGAATGAATGATTCCGTTGGTGCTGCTTACCACTGCCATAAAGCCACCCGTTCTTTTCGCCTCCATTCCTTTTGCAGCGTGCCCACTGCTGAAAAATATGCAATCCTGGAGGCGCTGAAACTCAATCAGCTATCTTCAATACGGCATGTGGCTTTGTGCTGTGACTATTAGTTTTCTGTGATCAGCATCTTCACTGTACACTTCTGATATTCTTACACTGACTATTTTAGAATCTTTGAGCCTCCTAGTAGCTGAAAATGTTGAAATCGTCTTTTGTTTGGTTCCAGGGCACGTGGGTAACGAAGAAGCTGAGGCAGCGAAGCGGGGACCAGAGGGTAGTCCTTGACCTTTCAACTATTCCTACTCAGATTCAAAGGTTGGCATAAGTAATGGTGTATTCTTAAGTAATGGCAAGCCGAATGGCAAACTTGGGCGTTCATGCTGAGGAAGGTGAAAGACACCGTTAAGACCTGGTCTTCATCATCCCGTACGAAGACGTGAAGAAGTAACGCTTACACGTCTTCGTATTGGCCACTGCTATCTTACCCATGGTCAATTCTTATGCAGTGAACCTTCCCCCGTCTGTGAAACTTGTAACACAACTCTTACCGCGGAACACTTTCGTGTGGAGTGTCTCAAATATAGTACCAGCCGACGGCGACGCAATCTACCCAACTGTTTGGACGTTATGCTTGGGCAAAATAACCCGATTTTAATACGTCTTTTTAGATTCTTCCAGGATGTGGCCTCAGGAACCTTATCTGATCTTTGTATGTCATTACTCAAACCCATAAACGAAACGGGGAGGGTTTGGATTTAATTCTCCTTTTTTCCCTTCCCTTAAATTTACTTTTTTCTCTCTTTTCGGTTTTTAAAGTGTTTTAGGAATCTGTTTTTTCGGCTTCTTATGTTTGGATATATTGTATGTCAGGAGGGTTTTTAGGGGGTATGGTTGAGTCATTCGGCGAGTCCCACACGAGGGGAGAGTAATGTTGGCTCTCCTTAGTGCGTAACAGCATTTATGCTACCTGTACTCAAATTTTAGGGCTCTGATGACCTCGATGTCGGCGAGCCGTAAAGTCCCGATAAAATAATTCTAGTAATGTAACTGCCCGGTTATTTCTGAGAAAGCGCAATATAACAAGTTCCTATAACCGTAGGTAATGTTAGGCAAAAATTTAGAACTAATTTTGAGTTTAGATTCATTGCTAATTGTGCAGTTTCGCAACACAGTTGGAAAGGATATTGAAAATTTAGTGATTAATGTGAAAAGCCAATGCACCGGAAGTGTTAAACACGAGAACCTATTAAGATCCGGTATATGTCCCAATGTATTATCCGTTGAAATAATGAAAAACTTATTACCTTTTCTGGAAGAGTAATATATGTTGTGATAAGAACTCAACGTTTTGACTTCATTTCAATCAATTACAGAAAGATAATTACTGCGTTTCTACACCTCGCACGTACAACACCAATGATTTATTTACTTGTTTAAGAGCGAGCAATCACTACTTCTAGAGTAATGTTATCTTTCCGCCTTTCTGGTAACATTCAGTGCAGATTTTATTGCACTAAAGCTGACTTGACATGAACACTCACCGTTAAATGTTCGTATTATACATAATTCGCATGTATTCTTATGGAAGGAAAATTGCCTCTTGCCCTAAGTCACGTGTCGTAGGAACAGGGACGGAAAACCAAAACTCACTATTCGCATTATAACTCCATGGCTAATATATGTGATTGCGATTTGATGTAGTTCGTATCGGTCATATATTACATAGTATATTCAAGGTGACAAGAAAACTTTCGTGCCATAATACTAAGAAGATTATTGCGTTTCCAAAAATATACGTTTTATTCCTCGCTCCTGAAATCACGGTATTACTAAATAAAATTGCTTCACACTATTTTCTTTCTTCCATTACCGGTTGTAATAATAATTTAGGGTGAGATAATCTCAACTTGGTTCCCAACAGCACGCCATGAACAACTAAAGACAACTGTTCAGCCCATGTCCCGATATTAGGATTGTTAGTCCCAGCGATTGAGTTATAAGAAATTCTGTTTCAGTGTGATGTTGAAGGAGATAGATGTAGTAATAGCACTTGCAAAAAGGAATATGAAGAAAAGAGTTAGGAGAAAGGCCCTTTGTGTTGTGTATTAATTGACAATTCTTTCCAAAATTTGCATCTTATCAGACATACTTTAATTTTCAATTTTCCTTTGTTTCTTTGATCAAAGTGAATGTGTGGTAACTCAGAAACAATGGTTAAAATTTAATTGCACACATGGTGTAAGTTTACAAATAAATTATTTTCTCTTAAATTATTAAAAATTTCATTCTGAAATGATCACAAGAAAGGGTTACTTTGTTATGTGAACTGTGGAAAAGAAATTTAAAACTCTACCTTGAAAATATTTGAAAATGTACATTTTAAGACTTCAAAAATGTTGTTTCTAGTTAATCTAAAAGATGCCAAAGTACCATCTTGCAGTTTGTTGGCAGAAAATTCTATTTTCCATTTCAATTTATAAATCTTCAAATATCGTTCTTACATTTTGTTACCTCTATCTTCAGAAATTTAAGAAAATTTTATTGTCTTTGATTTAATTTATAGACGATTTATGTAACTATTAATATTATAATACTTTGTTTTCTAATCATAAATCTATTCTAACCACTACAGGTCTTTAAAGAAATATTATATAGGAGAGTTACGTATTTTGTTCTCCCAATTTCGTTTTACATAAATAGCTGTATCCCCACTTTCATTCAATTTCCAGTTTTAAAGAATAAATCACACACATTAAAGATCTCTCTTTTTTGTGTGTGGGGCTTTAGGGCTCGTCAACATCGAGGTCATTAGAGCCCAAAGATCTCTCTGTTCATGGACATTAAAGAAAAAGAGTTAGAAAAGTAATTTCGTGGTATATTTGCTGGGTTTTTTTGACAATAAATTTATTTATTTATCCATTCAGTACTGGACATTAGAATTCAAGTCAATGTGCATGACAAGTATAAATGAGAGTTACTTTTCATAAGGTGCATTCCTCTCATTTAACCCTATATACAGTCATTATTATTAACTTCTTTTGTGAGATTTTGGGAAAAAGACTTATTAACTATACTAAGACTTCCAAGTCCTTTGTATCATTCAACATCACACACCTTGTAATTCATATTTCATAGACGTGTACGGACTTGACGACATAAATTATGAAATAGTTGAAATGAAATTAACATGGGTACGATGACACTGAAAACTTACTATTAAGTGAGAGGTAAGTTCACAAGGAAGCTTTGTGTAAGAAAATACTAAACTTAAATGAAACATGTAAACAGCACTCACCTGATCAAAAGTTGTCACGTATTATCTCCATGTGTAGGATACATGGACAAAATATATGCTAACACATGCATATTCTTATGTTCAAATTATTTATCTATAGAGGAACACATCTTAACACAGTGTACATTTCACACGAGCTTTTACTCCATAAGATTATAGATTTGAATGAGAAATTGCACATAGGTCACTCTCTCCTTTTGGCAGCATATGAACATACATGATTTGGGTAAGTATACTACAATAACAAAAGGACCACTTAATAAACAACTTACAACAGATTTGCTAACTTGGCTGAATGTCTTTCATAATGAAGGGAAAAACAAATAAATTCACAAAATTGTAATGGTAAATTGTTGAAGTTAAGAACCCTCCAGGAGAGAATCAATTGGAAATAAACCAAAAGTCTTAATTTTTTTTTTTTCAAATTCTGAGAAATAATCTAAATCAAGCAGATTAAAACTTAAGGAAATGAAAATGCTCATACATCTAATTCAGAAGAAAAACCAAATATTTCCTTTATGACCACTGACACTGTATGGCCAACAGTAAGGAAGAAAATTTGAAATTGTTAGTCCTTCTATCATTGTTTTGAAATAAAGTAGAAGCTTCAAAGTAACTTTTTTTCTATATAACTTTAAAACTACATATATCTGAATGCTGTCGAAAGATTTTACAGCCGGTATCAATGTTTGGTTCCTTGACAAATGACACGGAAATAACTTGGAAGTGAAGATACCACTACATACCTATGTAGCTAGTATGTTAAAAACAAAGGTAAGATTCCACATGCTTCATAGACAGTTTTCTACTCATATGTCTCTCACTTGTTTCACATTATACATATTTCTTAAGAACACTTTTACACACATAAATCACAAAAATCAAAATCAATCACATACATTACATAAATAATAATTTATGAGACAAAAAAGTTGCCCCAAGACCTATCTTCTTTTGTAAAGATGTAGAAGAAAATTTCCCACACAAAAAAGAATTACCTCACATGCAAAATAGATAAGTTTTCGCACCATTAATAACAAATATTGCATTTTCCTTGATACCATGAAGTACTTTTATGAAGGAAATGGAAACACAAAGCAAGTGTGTGATAGTAACATAACAACCTATTTCAAATTCAAATAAAATAGATTTCTTCATCATGTACTGCTGTCATCTCACAAGTTTTCCCTCTTCAGTAAATTAACATTTACTTATTTCACGAATGAACAGTTTACAGTAATGTATATTCACATGTGATTCATAAGATCACAATTTTTCAATAAATATGTATTTCCAAACTTCACATTCCCACAATTTCTTGCCAGTACATATAATAATGTAACCTTTCAAATAAGATTCCTCCGTATGTGAATTTTTACAAATTGCACTCTGCAACCGTTTCCCTTCAGTGTGTGATTACATGTGCTTCACGAGATTTATTTTTTACTGAACAATAAAACATCATAATCAAACTACTACTCTTCAGAGTGTGTTTGAATGTCTTCTTCATTATACAACCATTGATATTTTTTCACCTAAGTGTGTGTATGCATGTGCATGTTGAGAGTACTGTTTCTACAAAATGATTTTTTACAAATTTCACAATGAAATTGTTTCTCCCCAGTATGTGTTCGCATGTGAGCTGTAAGATGGTGTTTTTGAGTAAATGAGTAATTACAAATTTCACATTGAAACGGTTTCTCCCCAGTGTGTGACCGCATGTGCTTCTTGAGAGAACTTTTTTCTCGGAAAGATGATTCACATATTTCGCAAAAAAAAGGTTTAACACCAGTATGTGTTAGCATATGCGAAGGTAGATGAGATTTTTGAGTAAATGAATATTTACAGATTTCGCATTGAAACGGTTTCTCCCCAGTGTGTGACAGCATGTGCTTCTTGAGAGAACTTTTTTCATTGAACGATGAATCACAAATTTCACAACTAAACGGTTTCTCTCCAGTATGTGTTTCCATATGCTTAGTTAGATTAGATTTGTTAATAAATGAGTATTCACAAATTTCACAATGAAACGGTTTTTCCCCAGTGTGTGACCGCATGTGCCTCTTGAGAGAACTTTTTCCACTAAATGATGATTCACACAAAACACAATGAAACTGTTTCACACCAGTATGTGTTAGCATATGCGAAGTAAGATTACATTTTTGAGTAGTTGAGTATTGACATATTTCACAATGAAACGGTTTATCCCCAGTGTGTGCTCGCAAGTGTGTTTTGAGATAACTTTTTCTACTAAATGATGATCCACAAATTTCACATTGAAACGGTTTCTCCCCGGTGTGTGTTCGCATGTGATCTGTCAGTGTTTGTTTTAGAGTAAATGAATAATTACAAATTTCACATTGAAACGGTTTCTCCCCAGTGTGTGTCCGCATGTGCTTTTTAAGACTACTTTTATCACTGAATGATGATTCGCAACTTACACATTGAAACGGTTTCACACCAGTATGTGTACGCATGTGCGAAGTTAAAGGAGATTTTTGAGTAAATGATTTTTGACAAATTTCACAATGATAAGGTTTCACCCCAGTATGTGTTCGCATGTGCAAAGTAACATGAGATTTTTGAGTAGATGAGTAATTACAAATTTCACAATGAAACGGTTTCTCCCCAGAGTGTAACCGCATGTGCTTATTGAGAGAACTTTTGTAACTATACGATGATTCACAAATTTCACAATGAAACTGTTTCTCCACAGAGAGTGTTTGCGTGTGTGCTGTGAGCTGATGGTTTTCAGTAAATGGGTATTTACAAAACTCACGATCAAATAGTTTCTCCCCAGGGTATGCCCGCATGAGTACATTAGAAGATATTCGACTAATTGATTTTTTACAATTAATAAATGAATTATTCCTCCTTTTGGTAGAATGGGTTTGGACCTTCCCAACCAATCCATTTCCATCCCATAAATCAGAAGAGTACACGTGGAATAAATCCATCTGGACTGAGTGTTTATTATTGTGCTGTTTCTTCGTGTTGAAACTAACTTCATGAGGGGAGTTACTTTCAGTTCTCTCTTCTCCAACCCTCTTCAATTCTTTTTCCTCCTCCCCGTGAGTGCTGATCTCCGTGAATGCTGATTCATGTGTTCCATCGATACCTGAAACAAAACATAAACTCGCTTTACACCCAATGTGAAATTAGAACAAAACACTGTACACAGAATTATAACGGTACTCTACGAACATATATCAGCAACCAAAATTGAAGGTACACTTGTGGTTCTAGCATCTGTTATGAATTTCCTCGGGTTCACCACGTTCCAACAAACACATTATTATGGTATATAATACACTACTTTACAAACAGTCTGCAAAACATTCATGAAATAATTATAGCTATAAATTACTTGCCTTCTTGATTAGACAAACACATGCCAAAGAAACGTAATTTATGCCAGAACTGTGTAATATCTTCAAAGAATTTTTACACCTCTAGTGTACAACTACTATCGATTACTATCTCAACAGTTTGTAAAAGTTGTATAGCAAAGCATGATAGATAGAAATGTAAACCCTATCATATCAGTCGGTGACTATCTCACCTAACATCCTCACAAAAAGTCAGACATTTCCGATCCAGGAAACAATCCATAACAACATTTCTTAGTATACACAAATAGCACATGAAATTAGACAACAATGGAAGCAAAAAGATGTTTAAATACAACCGATTTCTTCCAGGGGCATTGTACCTCTAACACTAACTAAAAATCCAAAAATTTTGGGTATCTCACCTTGAATCATCAGCATTAAGCAGAAATTTTGTTATTCTTAATACAGGCAATGTTGTTCGTAAATTTCTTAGCCTGCCATAGTATTATTCATTTTGCTACTCAAGGTCGATGAACAGAATGTAACCGCTATTACGTGAACAATAAGCCGAATAATAATTAAAATAATAAGTATGACAAATGTATGCATCCAACAAAACACAGCTTAATCAACATCTTAAAACTAAAGCCGACTTCTCTGCCGATGTTAAAATGACTTTTGAACTCGATAAATGCACAAACCAAGAAAAAGTATCGTTAACGGACAGATGAAAATTGCGACGGACCGGGACTCGAACCCGGGATATATTGCTCTAGCCGCAGGTGTGCTGTCCACTGCANTGTATAAGAGACAGGTCCAGGGTTCGAGTACCGGTCCGTCGCAATTTTCACCTGGCTGTTGACGGTGCAACTTCTCGTTCACTAGTAGGCACGCGGAAATTGTGAGTTAAAAAAGAAAAAGTAGATGCTGAAACTAAAGAAATAAAAGGATTTTGCCATAACAAAGTTAAATGAAAATGCAACTTATATCTACGGGTTTTTTTTCAAGCAAAAAATGATACAGCACTCTACTATCAAACATTATCTGCTGCAGTATCTCAAGAGGATTAAGAAAATAGTACAATCTGAATTAAGATCCAAGAACATGTTCAAAGTAATTAGCACCTTAGCAATATCTGTACTAATATATTCCTTTGGAATCTTATTGTGGTCAAACGAAGATATACAAGGTCAGGCAGAAAAGTAATGAGACTGACAACACTACAAGCGATCTGGCAACGCTGCGCTGTTGTCCTTGATAGGGCACGTGTATCAGTACCCTCCCATAGCTCAGTGCGAGTTTCAACTCCTTCCGTTAACTACGTGATTTTTGTGACTGCTATTAGTGAAGTTGTGTTTTGGTTGTGCGTCAAGCAAAATGAAACAGCGGAATTTGGAGCAACGTTGTGTCATTAAATTTTGTGTTAGGCTTGGAGAACCGGCAAGTGTGACGTTTGAAAAGTTAAAACAGGCCTATGGGGAACATTCTTTATCTCGAGCTCAAGATTTTCGCTGGCACAAATCATTTTTTGGAAGGCAGAGAACACGTTGAAGATGAACACCGTTCAGAGAGGCCTTCAACTTTGAAAACTGATGAAAACATCAAACGTGTGAACACTCTTGTGAGATTAAGACATTAAGAATGTTGAGTGAACAATTAAATTTGAACAGATTTACCGTTCATCAAATTTTGAGTGAACATTTGCACGTGCGAAAGGTCTGTGCCAAAATGGTGCCGAAAAACCTCACAATTCAGCAGAAGGGCAATCGAAAAAACAAGTGTCTTGATCTTCTTGACAGAATCGCTAATGAGCAAGATTTCTTTAGTCGTGTGATCACAGGTGATGAATCATGGATTTTTGAATACGATCCTGAGACCAGGAGGCAAAGTGAGGAGTGGCACACTGCAAACTCTCCTCGACCAAAGAAAGCTCGAATGATCAAATCGAAGATCAAAACAATGCTGATTTGTTTTTTGGACAGAAGGGGAATCGTCAACAAAGAATTTGTTCCTCCAGGACAAACTGTCAACCAAGTTTTTTATAAAGACGTCCTTGAAAGGCTTAGAAAAAGGGTCATTCGCGTGAGACCAGACATTGCAGACAAATGGATGCTCCATCATGACAACGCCCCATGTCACACTGCCCTCTCCATAACAGATTTTTTGACCTCAAACGGCATTCCTGTGGTTCCCCAGCCCCCCTATTCTCAGTCCCTGTGACGTTTTCCTAAACTGAAAAATATCCTCAAAGGTCGTCATTTCGGGACTGTAGAAAACATTCAAAAGAGTGTAACGGACATACTGAAGACCATACCGGTAGAAGGCTTTCCAGCGCTGCTACCAACAATGGGAACAACGTCTCCATCGGTGTGTAGCTGCCCAAGGGAACTGCTTTGAAGGGGATAACATTGATGTTTGAAAAAAAAAATACTTTGGTAAATAAAAAATCAGTCTCATTACTTTTCTGCCAGACCTCGTATAGGATATTCAAAGAAAGACCAGGATATTAATGACACAAAATAGAGTGCACCACCCCAAAATATCCATTGAAAGATTGTGCTTACATCGAAAAAGGGGAGGAAGAGGCTTGTTAGATTTATCAGTTAGATTTATCAAGGCTACGCAGTCAACAAATTCATTCCCCGCGAGAATTCTTCCGTCGTAAAAAACAGCAGACACCTTTGCATCAATCAGTACTACAATGCGACAAATCGGACACCCTTTTGAGGTTGGCAGTGTCGGACTTGAGTTTGCACAGTGTACCAGAACATCAGAGGAAAATGGTAAATACCTGGAAGGAGAAACAGTTGCATGGAAGACGTTACTATGACCTACACCAACCGGAGGTGGATCGAAAGCACCTAATGTGTCTAATAAAGGGCGAACTGTATGCTGAGACAGAAGCTGTGCCGTGGCCCAATGCGCTGGTATCGACGTTGGCGGCGGTCGCTCGGTGCGCGCGCTGCGCTGGTGAGCAACGTTGACGGAATTGTTCCGCTTCGATGTCGCAGCCACGGTGTCGATGGATAGTATCGATGAGCGGGGCGGGTAATATGAATGTCAATGCAGTGGATACTGCAAGTTTCTTTAAGGAATTCATGACCCAGTTATCAACACCCTTAATTCTAAAAGAGATATATTCTAAAAGACCCCGCTGTAAGCTACAGCAAATGCCGTAAATGCCATCTGATGGAAGAAACTATCAAACATCACTGCAGGATACAAACTTTTTGCTCAGACGGATTAGTTGCACAGGCACAACCTAGACGCAAATATTGTTCATCAAAAAATTGCGGATACATAAAAACGCACCCAAGATAAAACCCCATATCACAAGTATCAACCAGACAGGGCTAGATAACAAAACCCATAAATTATATTTTGATCGACCCATTCTAGCAGACAAATCCATCCACCACAACCGCCCAGATATAACGTTCATTGACCAAAGTGGTACGACCATATTCCTCATAGATATTGCTCAAATAAAATAACCTACAGAGGACAATAGCTGAGAAAATGTCAAAATACACCCCACCTCTCTCAGGTAGTTCATAAAACTTGGAAGATAAAATAAGTACATACAGTCCAAATCACCCCAACAGAAGTGATTCCAAAAACTATACATTCCACTTTAAAAACATTAAATCCACCCAAGCACATTTACATATCTCTCCAGAAAGCCATCATTATTGAAACATCCCATATCGTCACTTGTAAGGTTCAATACAAACAATTAAATCTAGTTATAACATTTAAATTAAATAACACGATTCTTTTCAGAAAGAAATTATTTACTATCACTTCATCTTGCAGTATATTGTGTAGGTGTCACACTCCTGGAAATGATGAAAATTCCCCTTTCCCAGAAAATTCTTTGTGGAACCTCTGAAGGCAGAAAACCCCGTCCCAGCAAAAAAGTCAACTTGGTATACCAGATGACAAGGAACCATAAAGACCCTGCGCCGAGAAATCGGACAAACGTCATCGAACATGAATGGTGAAAGAGGGAACACGTTAATCCAGAATGTCATGCCAACATTAAAGAAACTAACAATCAATTGCCGTCGAAACCTGATTTTTTTAATTACAAAAGGTTGTCAATGCAGCTTTGAAAAAAAAAACCAGAACTGGAAAGCTCCAGGAATCGATGGAATACAAAATTATTGGTGGAAGAAGTTTACGAACCCATGAACTACTCGTCTCGGCATTTAACCAGATGCTTCAGAAACCCGAGGATGCTCCACAATTCCTTACACAAGGTATTCCGTACCTTCTCTTCAACACTGGAAGATAACACTCAAAACTATCGTTCAATCACATGCTTACCTACTATTTACAAATCACTGACATCAATAATAGCAGACATGATTTTCAATGTTTTTGGATAACAATTCGGTACTGGCGAAGGAGCAGAACGTTTCGTCAAGAGATCTATAGATTGCAAAATACAACTTGTAACTGACTCATTTATCCTAATACACAGTCGAAAAAGGTCAAGAAATTTATCCATAGCATATATCGACTATCAGGAAGCATTTGATTCAGTACCTCACTCTTGGTTAATTCAGATTCTCAAAATTTATCATATCAATCCAACAATACTCAATTTCACGGAGGGAATAATGAAAAATTGGATGACCAAAGTACATTATGCAACTATCACTACCTGTAACATACCAATTCGAGAAAATATTTCTCAATGTGATTCACTGAGTTCGTTATTGTTTTGCCTCGCTATGAATCCATTGTCGAGACTTCTCAATGAAACATAATTTGGTTACAAATTATAAACAAAACGGAACATCTCAAATTACCCACTTAATGTATATGGACGTTATTAAGGTGTTTTTTAACTCTCCACATAATAAGAATAGCCTTCTGAAAATCATACAGTTCTATAGCTCAGACATTAAAACGTCCTTTGGATTAGATAAATGTGTAACCTTGCACATCAATAGAAGTATATTCGTGACAGAAGAAAATCATGAAGTGTCAACAGAATGATTCATAAAATGTCTAGAATCCGATCGCAATTACAAGATCTTGGCTCCCTACAAAATCGCAAGTTCGACCACTGAGATCTCAAAAAATGTTACCAAAACAAGTATTAAAAAAGCTAATTTTAATTTTGAAGACGCAATTAAATGCAAAATATCTAATGATGGCATTAAATAACTCGGCAATATCCTTTCTAACATACACTTGGAATTGTTAATTGGTCCCACACAGATCTTAACATGAACAGAAAAGCACGCACTCTTACGACAAAATTCAGAAGACATCATGCCAAAGGATGTGTTGCCTGCCAAGGTCAGTAGGCGCAAAGGGATTGCTAGACGTACAAATGATATCAAATCCTGTGGTGCAAAATAGCTTACTAAACTCTTGCATGGTCAATTCTCAAATTCTCTTCAGCATGCCAACGTTGACAAGGAAGTGTCAAATTCATAGCTGAAACACGGCAGACTCCACACTGCAAGGTTCATGTGTGCTATACGGGATCAAGGAAATCCCATCTAGATATTACAGAAAAGAAATTCTGCATGAAAATGTCGATGGATTATGTAGAGCATGCCACACCTGCAATGAAACAATCCACCACATTTCGGGTTTTCACGAACTCACCCTCCTAGACTATACCTGCAGACTTAATGAAGAGGCCAGAACAATTCACTAACAGCTAACTAAAAACTTTATCTTCTATTCGTTGTGGTCGCCCTACAGCGATGCTCTACTGTTCCAGTCCCCACATATTATATTGTCCCACTTGTATAATTTCAAGATAAATTCTACTTTTTTAATACATGATTCATTTTGCAACTGAATTAAATATACACTTTCACTATCAATATATTCACCTCTCCCTTTGCCACTCATGCCACCTGCAAATAACTATATGTATGTTATTTCATTTCCATAACTTCTATGTCACCAGTGCAGATTATTATTGCGGATCTGATTATGTCACATACCATTACGTACTCTGCACATGTATTGCTTTGAACAGTGTTCATGTGGTCTGTTTTTCTCGTGGCAATTAGCACACTTTTCTTGACTGTTTGTTTGGGCAGTCTTGTATTTCGTGCCCGTCCTTACCAGTGTCCACATATTTGTTTCTCCGTACAATTTTTCGCTAGATGGCCATCTGTGGCATACGTAACATCGCAAAGGCTCGACGAATTCTTCAATCTTATGATTTAAATCCCAAGTATATTTTTCACTGTTGAATTATTTATTTGAAGAATTTCCCGGAGATCTCTATTAACCAGTACTTTGTGCGTCAAATGTCTCTCCCGTTCTTTATTATACGTATTTCACATTCATCTCGGTTATTTCCTCTAGTTTGTCGTTATATCATCTCTCTTAGTTCGTCTTCTTCCAGGTCTGAATTACCTTCAGTCTGCTTTTCTTTGGTTCCTCTAAACATAAATCTTTGTGCGCATTTATTTTTTGACCAATCCTCCTGCTCCGTTCCGGATCGTCCATTTTTATTAATATCTTTTCTCTTCTAGTTAACGTACATTCATCAATTTTCATTCCTGATGGCTCTGATCATATTATCTCGTGAACAGTCTTCACTATGTCCAATTTTGCCTCCGTATTCATTTTCCTCACTAACATTATATTCTTCTTCTTTTGTCTCCTCTTTACTATTGTAGAGTAGGTTTTGTGCATCTCTTCTCCTGGAGAATTGAACTGTGTCACCGTGTCCCTCATTCCATCGGTTATGCTCGCTTCTTTTACTTGGATATTCCGGACTATGACATTGACTCTCATGAGAAGTTGGTCTTGTTCTCACTTATTCTGTCGTTTGTTAATTATATCCTCAACCATATCTAATTTTCTGTAATCCCTTCTGTCTTCTCTAATCGATCCTTTGTTACCCGCTGTACTTACAGTTAACATGTTCCACCTCTCGTCAATTACTGATATTATCCGTTCTTCTGTCAGTTAATTGCTATTCACTCATTAATAGCAATGGACTTTCCTTTAATTTTGTGCCAATTACCCGTAAGTGTTTAACCTGTCACATGCTATCCAATTCCTTTAACTGAAATGAGGAAAGATAACGCATTACATCGTTATCTTTCCTCATTTTCTCAATTAAACACCATAATTCACGAACTCCATCTCTTATTCCGTGTTGGTTTTTCCTAGATAGCCTTTTTAACTTGTCCTCAAATTTCATGACCAACTTATACACATTTCCAGTGTATTTTATCGTATGCCCCAGTCTTTCTACACTTTCTCGTGCGAGTGTATAATAATGTATCCTCATCCTTAGTAGTACTGTATTCACTTTAACCCGAGCCCTTAGGTGTTTCTGATTGCTCATCTTGTTCCATGTTGTGCTGCATGTACTTACTGTTTTAAACTTTTTTCTTTGGAGCGCTGTGTATTGCGTATTCTTTAGTGTGTGCAGTACATTAGTAAGTAGGCTGTTACCAAGGATATCCTGTTTTCAATTTATTTCATTTTTCTAAGTTTTATTTCCTAAATTCTCTTTATTATTATTAACTCTTTATTTATTGCTGAGATAATTGTATTTGTCTTACAGAGTTTATTCCTGAAAACCTCATGTGAATTGCTCGTACTGTTCAGAAATTATTCCCGGTAATTGATTTTCCAATACTTCCCAGCATGTGGACACCTAATGTATCTTTCCCCTATTGTTCACATTGGTTGTTAATTCTTAACTGTATCCCTATTTGCACTATCTTGAATGATTTTAATATGCTCGTGTCCAAAATTTGTTTTGTTAATTTTTCCAACTATTAAATTTCAAATTTTAGTTTATTATTATTATTATATCTATTTCCCAATTGAAATTTTTTCTCTAGGAATCTTAGTGAATCACTTGTAATTTATTGGTGCAATAGTTTAGCAGATATTAGAGTTTTTCTAAAATAGCATGTATACCTGGCACGTGCACATTTTCAATATGGCGGCTTTGTGCACATCGAAAAATCTGAAATTTTGCAAATGGCTCGTTATGCCCCTTGTAAGTTGTCCTACTTAATATGGCACATGTTCCTGTGTCCGTACCGAAGATATTAATCTCTTCTCTCTTTACAGGTAGCAAGTCCAATTCTTTGTACCGCAGCGTTAGTGGCATTCCCTTGGCATGATGTAGCATGATGTTGATGTATTTTTATGCTT
>NNCF01129287.1:0-27099 GCA_002313205.1 Laupala kohalensis | reverse complement strand
GCCAATGTAAACATGAAATACACTAGTATTTCCGCCGAATTCGACTTCTCAACGACAAACATAAATTTTAAACAAATTGAACATCTTGAATAAACATTAAAATAATCTCTCCTTTGACAAATAATACTAACACTGAATTTACAATAATTCTTGCTTCTTGAAAAGCAATTACATTGATATTGTATTTAATAGATATAATTAAGTGGAGTTCTTTCTTGCTAATTGGGCCTTCTTCATTAATCATAAAGTCCAAAGTTCGGAGCCCCTCTGAACAATAAGATCCGCACTCGTCTTCTCGCAATAGCGCATGACGATATGTGTTGGATGCCACCAACAATCGTGAAATACCTCAACCTGATGACCAATCAAGCAGTGCAGTGTTGAGTGGAGGGTGCGTCAACCGCACGGGAAGCCGGCCTGGCCTCGATCTCAGAACGACTTCCGGTTAATGACGTCACAAGCACCAGCAAAATCTGGTGGTGCCTTCCTCCCACAAGCTATGCTGCCTGGATGCCCTCAGGAGCGGCGTGGACCCAAACCATCATGGTTCAATTTCAATGGCGGTCCCTGGTTTCTCGGAAAAGCCCACCGAATTTTTCGTACGAATTTTGTCGCGTCTCGGATTTAGAATTTGCTGCCGAAAATGCTAGCCAAAGACTGATGAATTAGTTCCGGATAATAGCGAACTCGGAAATCTCATCGGACATCATAAGCTAGTCAGATAACTTCGAAAATAAGACTGAGTCATGGCTTTGCTCACAAAAAAATCTACAAGTCTTCACTTCGCGCAAAAAAAATTCGTGTCTCTGATCCTATTTCGCGCGGAAAAAATCTTGTGTCACTCATCTCGTCTCTCTGATCTGATCTTGAATTTTCATTTGCCATTTGTTAAATGGACTTCATCCCTTCCTAAAACTCTTTTTCCACTTCCAGGTCTTCCAATTTTGAACTTCACGTGACGAAAAACTTCCAACGCTACAACTGTTCCCCCTCCTGGGCCAAAATTCTGATTGGGAATTTTGAGTAATTTTGAACTACTTCTAACCGCTCTTTTTCAACGTTTTTTTCCTGACAAGTCACCACTTGCTCCTTCCCCCCTGCGTGTCCTTGGTTATACGGCCGGGGTGGGTCGTTTAACCCACTCCCTCGCTTACTTGCAATTTCTAAACAGCAATAAATTTTCTCTTCAACAAAAAGCTCATCGCGGGTCACTGTACCTCGCCAGATGTGAATGTCTCCTTTGCCACATTTCTCAACGGTGGACTTTTAAATTTTAAGAGAGTAGGAAGACTTTCCTCCCCCGCTCCATCGCTCGTTCTTCGAATTTAAAACGCCCGAACGGGAATGATTTCTTCTTTTTAATCACGAAAATATACAAATCTCACAATATCACGTTCTCAAAATTTAATATAAAATCATTGGCCAACATAGGAGCTAGCAGAAAGGAACCTGGGTGGTCTGAAGGGTAGTGTCGGTGCGACATCACATACTCTGTAGAAGGTTTTGAGTACAAAAAAGTCATAAAATCTATTATTTGAAAAAGGAGTAGCGACGAGAGCACATGTTCAGAGACAGACAAGTTCGAACTTGAAAAAGGAATCTTTAGAAAAACGAGTATCGAAATTCAGTACAAAAGATAGCACATAAAAAGAGCGGATGTATGGGAATATTATTTCCCAAAGCAACGTGGGTTACTTTTGCGACAAACGACGAGAAAGCTCACGGCACATGTCTCTTGGGACACGGCTCGCCAAGGGAATAAAAGATATTGAAATGTAAAATTTTAGGCAATGGTTCCGGCAAAAACACATGAGGGCGAAATTCAAAAGGAAGTAAAAAAAATTTGAGTTCTAGAGGAGTGCCGACGGTCGGGACAAGTTGTAACAAATGGGGTGATGTCAAACGGAGAGGGTACCACGCCGCCTAGCCATAAAACCATAAAAAATGGGATCTAAGAAGTATGCCGCACAAAGCAGCTGCGCAGAGTTTGAATAACTAAGGGTATTGTTTGAGAATAACAAAATGGCTGACAGACCTTCGTCTAGCTGCAGAAGTCTTGGAAGAAAAAAGAATGGGAACAACCAATAGAAAACCACAGTGGGCGGAGCTAAATCGGGTGATTGGTAATGTGAAAAATGCAACTAACATCTTTTCGGAAACTTCCAATTGAAATTATGGGGGGGGAGAACCAAAGGGTTTGTCCTAGAAGGAAGGAATGAAAGGAAGGGGAACGTCACGTGACGCGAATTGTCTATAAAAAAGTAAGGCACAGAAGCACAAGGATTCACACGGTGAAAAATATTACGAGTTTCTTTTTGTGAACGAGACGATGAAAAATTTCGAGTTTTCTTTTTGATAAACTAACTGAAAACTTTTGGTGGAGAGACGCGTTAGTGGTAGCACGCAGAAATTTGTGGTGATGAACGCAAGTTCTTAGTGAGAGCAGTGCGGTGACAGTAAGAAAAACGAATCAGTTTTAGATTAGATCAAACATTTTGAATTGTTGAATTTTGGGTTTCGTTCATTAGTTGTGATAGCACAAGTGAGACTTTCCGAAAAGAACAGGAAAAAATCAGTACTGATAATTGATGCAATTAATGCATAGATCAGAGCGTGAAAAGTGCGAAAATTAATAGCAACTAATTAGCCCATGAACACAATCGAGTACATGAAGTCGTCTTGTGTGCAGGCAGGAATCGTCTGATTAAAAAGGACGATTGGGAACTCGTGCAGTGAAAAAGTTCGAACAGACAAGTAAGGGACTCGAACAGGTCCAGTAATTAGTGTTTTCCGAGTTAAAGAGCCGTCAACAGTCACTTCAGTAAATTAGTAAGCCAGAGAAGGCATCGTCATTGCATAGCTAATACAAAATAAGTTACAATGTGATTAGACAGAGGACATGCTAAGCACATTAATACAGTGAACAGTAAATGTTGCAAAGGACGAAATAATAAATAAGCACGAAGTGAATCGGGAAACTCTGAAATGAGACAGACAATGGAAGTTAATGGCATTGGGCAAGTCGCTTAGGCAAAAGAGAGAGAACGAACATTAGTGGGGCACGAGGAACTGGAGTCCATAAAAAGAACACGAAAGTGGCGATGTATTCATCCAGTCCGACATCACGAGACATCTTGTGTATTGTGTAATAGTGTAGAGGGAATTTGATAAGGTTATTTTGGCCTTGTATACTATAAACTGTTAAATAAATGTCACTAGGCCGAGTGCAAGATTTAAAGTGCTTAATTGTACGGAGAGTGTAATGAACAGAGGAGCCCAAAATCAAGAAGATCTTGGTGAGTACTATGTAAAAAGACTTTCAATAAGACATTCCAAGAGCGCAGTAGGCGAAGCAAAGTGTAGCATTGTAACCATTTACCAGTGTCCTGTGTAACAATTAATTTAGAGCCATTATGAATAATAAAGCATGATTGATGTTGTTTGAACACCGAATTGACGTGTTTTCATTGTAATTAATTCCAATAGAAGTGAGTATTCGGTTCCCGTCCCCTTTGGTGAAAATTTTTTTTTCTTTTGGGACATATTTTATTATTAATCAATTGTTTGATACGTCTCAATTGGCGCCCGAACAGGGACTTGATCGATTTAATTGGTGCAATCATGAATGGACTATCGATTTAATTGGTGCAATAATTAACATGTTAATCAATTTAAATGAAGTAATAATTAACAGTACAAATCTTTGAATTAATTAGGTAATTAATTAACTCATTAATATATTCAATGGTGTGTAATCTGTGTAATTAAGAATAACAATTGTGAAATAATAATTAGTGTACTGGAATGACTGGTAGCAAAGACAGAGACAGTCACGGTTGCACTAAACCCATGTATTAAAATAATAAAAATAAATGAGCACCAAGGTAATCGAGAATACCATTTCTGAACTACTTACAACAAACAACATCAAGTTTACATGTTAATTGATAAGTTGTTTTTTTTGGTAATTTTTGTGTGATTTGGGAAAAGTGAAGTAATATTGTAAGATGTCGGGACTTGATGATGACCAAATGTCACAGGTGTCAGGAGCAATAAGCTCGGAAGATTCAGAAAAAGACGTGTTTGTAGAGGAATCCGGTTTCGTAGACGAGTCCGCGATGGAGGATAAGAAACTAGAAAGCAAAGCTGAGATATCTGATTCAAATGAGGGGAAAGAGGAAGGAAATGAAAAATTAGAAGTCATGATGCAATTTATGCTTCAAAAAATCGACTCAATCAAACTAAAAAATCAAAAAAGCGTTGAGCAATAAAATCAAAATTTCGATCAGTTAAGACAAGAAATAAATTCAGAAAACCGAGCAATCAGGGAATCGAGCGAGGAAGCAGCTCAGAAATCGACAAGGGACATTGACCCTACCAAAGCCGAAAACCGAGCGATTAAGGAATCTTTAGATCAACAATTCCTATTGGTAAAAGCTGAAAATGACAGCATGCAAAGGTCAATTAAAGCGATCGAAGATAGATTAACTGACCATACGGAAGTAGTAGCAAGTCATATTCGAGATGAGCAGGAAAGAGTAGGGCTCGTAGAGCAGAGAGTAGAGAAACAGGAAGGCAGAATAGATCAAATTGAGAATAAAAGTGATCAAAATAATACTGTCATTAATCAACGTATAGAATCACTTGCGATCAGTACAGAGCAATCAGTGACTAGATTAAAAACAGAACTCAAACAGGTTAAAATTGAATTATCCCAGCAGATTAGGGAAAATCAGGAGGCTATCAGTGCTCAAAAGCAAATGTTCAATAATGAATTGATCCAAATTGATAATTAAGTGAGAGGCCAATTAAAAAATGAAATACTCACTGTACGTGATGAAATACAACGTATCACAGAAAAATGTGAAAATTTAGAATCTAGGCCGCCAGCCAGTGTCTCTACCCAGGTAATACCTATACCACATGACTTGCGATTTGTAGGGACGGGGGTAATGCATCCAAATAAATTCCTAAGGGATCTAGAAACGTATTTCCAACTGGCGAATATCCGGGAAAGCAACAAAATATTAATAGTTCGTCAGACCGTGGGGGGAGAGAGCCAGTGAGTGGATGGAAAGTGAGGCGGCATATGAAGATAAGACGTACGCGGAGTGGCGTGTGAAATTTTTAGATCGATGGTGGAATGAAGATAAAAAGTTCTCGTGTCAAATGGAAATTTTAAGAACTAGGTACGATCCGAGAAGCCGCGGGAAAATGTTGGAATATGTTGAGGTAACTATGGCGCGGTTAAAGATGTGTGAGACATCGTTACCCGAAAAGCAGATTTTAAATAATATAATTAAGCATTTTCAACCGAACATACAAGACTTGATCAGGATAGCTAATGTGCAAACAATGGCGGAATTAAACGTTAAACTAGGAGCCTTAGATCAAACGCGAGGGGATGAGGGTGAAAGAATTTCAAACGTCCATCCGCCCAGAATAAACGCAATATTTACCAACAACGCGCAGTCTCATCCGAACGGCTGGCGAGGGGGCAATGGCGGTGGTAGTACAAGGCCAAACCAGCACAATGGTTGCTGCTGCTTCAGTAGGGGTTGTCATGCTGCTGCTTCAGTAGGGGAAGTGAGGCAAGTAGGGGAAGTGACGTCACCTTAAATGCCGAAGTTAAGTATTGTTTGTATCTCAATTTGTTCAATGACTTAGTTTGCCAGACCCTTACATAGTGAGGAGAAATTGTTCTCCTGCATTGACAATTACCTCAAGATCAGCTTTAGTGTCTGCAAACACCTTGATCATTGATCCTTCTTTAGCGTGTTAATAAATTTTACTTTACAATAGTTGTACAGAGCGGATGTAGTGTCACAACCACTCACAGTTTGTAGAAATAACACGTGGTCAGCAAGATATTTATCATTAACACTTGGAGGATGGTATAGCATTGAAGGATTTTTTCCTTTCCCTGGCTCCAACAAGTATACGTAGTCAGGAGTACACAATCCTATCATGATAACCAGATGATCTATATCTTCTCCCACTCTCTCATGATGAGGCACCAGGCTATTGCCAGTGACCATAATCAGCCTGTCTGCATCTTCCTGTGCTTGTTTGTAGAAAATTGTTGGACTCCTTCAATTTTAAAGTTAACATGGAAATCAGTTGATGTTTGTTCCTTGAATTGGCAGTTGAAGTTTTCCTGGGTTACTGTAGGCACCATTGTGTCACTGATCTTTAGATTGATGGAATTTTTTTTGCTTCACCTCCTCAAGCACTCCGTGTACTTACAGCTTTTTTTCTTTGAGTCAGGGTATCCATCTAAAACTACAACAGCAGTAGACTTGTACTTGGATATAATATAGTCAATGTCTGTGTCACAAATACTTGTGAGTGTCACTCCGCTTGATCACCCTACACAATGCAATAAAAAAGCCATCAATCACAAATTTACCGTGTTCCAGAACAGTGGTTCCTTTTACGGGTTTGAACGCTTTTTAAAAACTTTACCTTTTCTCATGACACTATCATTAAACAGAGATATTGGATAGGAACAGAGTTCACAGTGCAAAAACTGCTCTATTATCTTCATCTGATTCTCTTGCAATACTTATTCTCCGAAAGAGTGGTGGGATTGATAACAACGGTTTGACTGTGAACACTTGATGGGGGAAATGGATTTCACTCGGTCTTTCTGTCTGAACTTCATAGATCTGAAATCACCACCAACAATGAGATCTATGCACTGAGAACCCACCTCCCTAGAGAAGTGCCAGTTGATCCTTTCATCACCAACAATCCCTATGCTGTGCTCGTGTAGCATTAAATTTGCATGAGTATATACTCAGAAAAGTTATTATGACCTAGTTCCACAATAAATTAGTTGCATGTAATGAAATAAGAAAATATTGTGACAACATTCTAGCAGAACAAGTTTTCTGAAAAAGCAATAGAAAATAACAGTACCAGAATAAACAAAAAATTCTTAAAAATTATTCAACTACTTAAATTATTTAGTTTATATATACATATAAATTATTTGGATTGTGTTGCAGTATTTCAAATGGGATTTTGTGAAAGTAAAACTCATGCTGAGGTGTTCTTAGCATAGCAGCTGCTTCTGATATACACTCAAATTAGGGGCGCACTGACGTGTTGACTTCCGCCTAAAATGTTCATCTGACAAAAAAATCTCTTCAAAAGACATAATTTGAAAGATATTTAATGTAGTTTATTTTTCTGATGGACAATACTCTCTAAAAGTGTGTAATTTTAGAGTAGTAGACAAATAACATTAGAAAAACAGGTTATTGGGGTATATTTCAAAATTTTGGTCAAATTTCACCACGTTCTAGTGCGATATCTGTTCGTCAGGCAAAAAAAACTTTAGACTTAATTTGTAGGAAATTTAATGTGCATTAACTTTGCATTCTTATACTTTTCTCCAGAAGCACACGTACTTTTCAAGTTATTAACAAAAAATTTAAAAAGTGCAATTTTTTCGAGTCTTTTTGGATTATTCTCAAAAGGCACAGGATCTATGAGGTGGCAAAGTTGAAATTCGGATTCAGCATCCCCGAAAACAAACAAATCAAGAGAGAGAAAATCTTTTATATATTTTTCCGCCAAACTACCATATACCAAAATGTTTTCAACTGGTGAATATGAAGTTGTCAAAATTTGATCAATGAATTTCCTCACAGTCAACATCTCACTCTGACATGAATACAAAAAAAAAAGTACATAGGGAACAAATTAACACTTCATTTTAGCAGTTGCCTTTTATGTAAAAACACTTCCTTATATTGTATCTATTCAAGTCTGAGAATATATAATAATCTTTTCAGATCTCAATCAAAGCCTAAACACATAACTCAACATCCAATTACCGTAATCCCTTAATGTTTGAAAGACAAAAAAGATTCACCTCTCGCCACAAACTATGTTTATAAAGCCACTCTCAGTGCCTTGCACTGTGTCCAAGATTTTACGCTGGCATTGAAAAATTGTAAACAATGCATTATTAACATGTATCAGATTATAGCCTAATCCCTCCACAAACAGTCCTCAAGAAAAAAAGATTTACCTCTACTTGTCCCTAAATAACCTTCTTACCTCAGTGAATTATTAAATAAAAACAAGAAATCAAGTCACACCCCCTGACATCTGTTGGAGTAAAACCCTGCAAAACACCAAGAAGTAAAGCATGACATTTTTGTCACATCATTTACAAATCCAGTCACCTGATTTACCTACCCACAAAGTATGTCAGTGACTGCATTGCTAAACACTGAATTTACTTTGAAAATGCACAATTTTTACAAATTTTTAAGTTAGAGAAATTGCATCTCATTACCATGAATGAAAAAATAAACATAGAACTGATCTGATGCATCTGTTTCACCTCAATCTGTACCAGCCCATGCTAAATTTCATGATAAAAATTTTAACAATTTTTTGAAGTTAAAATCTTAAAAATTCTCCATAAAATTGGTCAAATCAGAAATAAATACACAAGGACAAAGTTATACCTGGGCCATAGCAGCCTCTACCATCCATGATTAAATAGACAACACTAAACAATTCAAAATAAAGATTCCCACATAAACCGTCTTCTCTATCCATTCCCTCTAACCACCAGTCAACAAAATAAGATATGTGACACTCTCTGAACATGACTGTTGTCCTGTGAACTGTCCATTTGTGTAAATCATTTTGTTCTGGAAACATATTAAAGCATTTTGGAGCTCTAATAAAGACCATCTGGGTTGGTTTTTTTGGGACATCTCACATGGTATTGATTTTCTTTTGTACATCTCTTACACATCCGTATGTACGAAACATGTTAACATGTACTGTTTTAAATACCAAATATGTGATTCATTTTAAGTGCCAAAATCTCCAATAATGATTTGTCCAACATAACAAGAGAATTTGTTTCTTATTGACACAGTTTAGGGGAAACTGGCATTTACAAATTTTTTCTGGGNATAACAAGAGAATTTGTTTCTTATTGACACAGTTTAGGGGAAACTGGCATTTACAAATTTTTTCTGGAAAGTGTAAACATATTTATTACACTAAATAAAAAATATATTTGACTAGACCCCATCATTTTCATAAAATGAAGCTTCCTTTTCATATCTAACACATCATGTCTAATTTCTAGGATTGTTTCCTTATTAATCACAAAGAATAAAACACAAATAGCAACACCAATAACACAAGTAATGATTATTTGATGTGTAAAAATTGCATACATAATATTGTAACAATTTGATTTTAAATCTATGTTACTATTAGATTTAATAACTGAGTTTTAATGCATCTTTTACATATATTAACTTTTTGTGTAGCAATGTCAATGAAATATCACTTAGATATTGGCAAGAAAAAAGAAAAAAAATTGCATTACAAATGACATGATTAGTTTTATTTCAACAAATAAGGATATCAGACATGTAATTATTTATAACTTTAGGTCATACATAAATTTTGTGTAAAAAACTTGGACAATATAATATATCTATAATTCATAAGTTAATTGAATTCTTATAATTTTGTGTGAATTGTGTGTGTAGAATAACTCTGCAATTTCTCAAGTGGGTTCCGAAGAACCCAAAGGTTCTGTGGAAAAGTCATCAGGGTTCTGCAAATCACTTCCATTTGTCACTGAATTGTTGGCATTAATACTGGTTTCTAACGAGTCGCTACAAATACATATTCTGTTTCTTATAAATTTATTTCCGTTGGCAGGTAAATTGTATTATTTTTTAGTTTTTGATAGATCATAACTAATTCAAACTCTGCCATTGCTCTATCCACCTTTCTTCAACTTGGAGAGAATTTTAGATAAACACAACAATTATTTTACTACAAAGTATTGTTTGTTAGATATATTCTAACATGCAAACCACCCATTTTTTCAGGGATACGCAAGAAGGTGCAAAAATACTTAAGAGTATGCAAAACTACATAGCATAAAATTAAAACCAGAGTACTTCAAATAATGAAGACAATTCTAATAATTATTCAACTTTCACCAGTCTCCAAAGAAGCAAATAAAACATGCAACTGCATAAGATTCCGATATCTACTCATCACAAAATATCCAACATCCAAAAAGCTATTGGTAAACATGATGAATGACATATGCTCTGGAGGAAGTGTCCGAGGATAACAACACAATACATGACATAGTAAAGAGCTAGTTGAAGCTATTTCATTACACTTCATCACATTTCATTGCTGTTAAGAATCAACTACTTGTCACTTCTACATTTTTATTTTATTCAATTATTTGCCAGCAATAATTACAATATGCCGTAGTATGCTACATTGAAAGTACTTAAAGTACTAATTATATAATTCTGTTTTACAATACATACACTTCAACACTACACATTTCCACAACCAAATTAAGCTCTGCAATTTATGTCTGTGCATAGAAAGTCTTAAACTAAGAAGAACAAAAATTGAAAATATATAATAAATAGTATAAATAAATCTAACTTAATGCTCCCTCCCAAACTCTCAATAAATATATGCAGAAATTACATATGTTTTTCACCTTATTGTATACATGACAATGTACATAAATACATACTTGAATGTAAACCAAAATGTAACAGACAATATATTATGCAATTGTTTGGTGTAATACCCATCCTCTTAGATTAATTTTTATTACTTTCTTGTAACAATTTATTATCTTCAGTTCATTAGGTAGAATATCAAAAAACTTTACTGAAATATAATCAAAACCATTGTGACCAATGGAAAGTTTCATTAAGGTAATTCAGCTTTTTAAGTGGTTTTTGAAGTTCTAGATTGACATATGGACATTAGCCACAGTACTTTGATCTATTATATTTGCAGCTTTCTTCCTAATCTAACAATAGGGTCACTTGCATTACCCCAGCATAGAATACAATAATAAGTTAAGCTGAGGAATCAACCATGAGAAAGTTGTATCAATTTAAAAAAACATTGAAAATAAGATCTGATACTAATTTACTTTCAATGTATATACAAGGAAAATTAGAGAAATAGTTCAGCATATCCTACATCACAGCTATATAGCAGTGTACTTCCACACTACAATGCAACCCAAAGTTCCAGTTCTTAAGCTTGCTTGGAGAAAATTCATTTCAGAATACATAACTTTAGCTGAAGCATTAAGAAAATAGTCTGCTTCATTTGGTAGTTTTGTATTTATTAACCCATAATCAAAATGATAAATTTCAAAAAGAACCAAAGATTAGTGCTTCTTTTCTAACCAAAAAATACTTTATATACAATTACATCATAAAATGATCTAAAAATCTAAAGGAGAAAGAAAAACCTTACCTTGAAATGTGGACTGCATGCAGCCAAAATCACTCTATGTGCTTTTAACAATCCTCCATCAGTATCCAACACACAATCCATGAACTCAACATTCTTATATAATTTTGTTACCAAACTTAAAAGGTCACTGGAGTGGTCTTCCCATCGAATACTTTCCATTTCAGTACCTACAAAGTAATTTCACAGATTCAATCAAACATAAGTACTAAGGTACATCATTATACCCCAAGAAATAATAGGGAAAAACGTACCTTACGTCACTTTATGGAAGCTACAACAAGTTATATTATACACGCCTTAAAACCCAGTATGTAAATAATTCCTCAATAACTTTGGCTCTTAAATCAGCAAAACTAATCAATTCGCCACGGAAGAATCATCTTTACGCCATCTTAACGCAGTTCGAGTTAGGGGGTACAAACTCCCATGAGACCCTTCGGTGACATTTACGCCATCTACTTCGCTCTCGCAGGTAGAACAACTAATTCAATGACGTCACGTAAACGCATGGCGCTTCTTTCAAAACGGGGCATTCAACCAGAGATTTAAATTCATTAAATTTGCATTCAATGTACATTTTTTGCTATTAACCAAGGAAGTTACAAAAAAACTGCAATTAAAATTGAGTGCAACAATTCGCTAATAAATCCTCAACAAAAACATAATTACAATTAATGAGTAAATGGAATAAATGGTAATAAAAAATTTCACAAACACATGACTTTTTATTGAAAGCAAGTATTTATTATAAAAATGTCAATTACGGATACAGAGAGAATACACACAATGGTTTTAGGATGGAGAACAAAAAATAAATTTAGCTATTACAAATAAAATCCAATATGAATAGTGGTAATGTTCACAATAGTGCCTACATTAAGATCATTTAAGAAATATTTCCTTCACAAATTAAACCTACTTGTGAATATAGAGATAATGCAAACAACTCTCCCTACACTGATTACACATAAGAAAATGAACTATTTGTGGATACACATAAGACATAACTCTATTTAGAGTAAAAAAGAAACGGAACTATTACAAATAATTGTGGATAAAGAGATGATACACACACCAGTGCCTATTGAGAACATTTAAGAATGATAGGGATGAGGTATATTTTAAAAAATCAACAATGACTTCATAACAAAATTCTTAAATAAAACAATCTTAATTAGGTTTATGTCTGAGGTAAACAAATTTTTAAAAGATTCAGAAAAATTTCTGGGGGCATATACGTTTAATTTTTCATTCAGAAAATGAAGCACAGAAAGTTGATTTTCAGAAATTAATTCTCAGTGTTATTTTGTACTGTTAAATAAAAATATATTTCAGAATCGTTTAGCGAAATACAGTTAATGATAAACGGAAAAAAATTTGTGTATGATTTAAGTTTTTTTTATATTTTTCCCCTTAATCTGATATCTCACTGGGATGACTGTACAGATAAGTAATATAACTATTGCAATTAATGAAGTAACAGAAATAAAGGGCACATACACAGCTGTATCAGATGTCAATAATTGAAAAATAAATGTCAATATGGAGCAGAGTAAAGAAATATTTCAGTTCCAAATAAATAATAAATACTAAGGTAACTTGCACAACTGTGTCTAGATTGAGCACAGAAGAAAATAATACTATTAAAAGTAACAAAAAATTATGGAAACAATTATAATTTACACCTCAATATCAAACACACAAGATTGCTTCTCTATTGCTATTGCAACACCAATGTTTGTTCTAAGTACGATGCTTCCCTAGATGCCATTGTTCAGGAAATTGTTTCGTTATCAAGTTCTTCGAGAATACTTGATCCCATTTCTCCTCATGTTATCCTGATAAGATTAATTAAGTTGCCATAGAAAATTCCTTTAAATCACGTCTAACATACATTTCCTGTGGAAAATGCTCCGGACGAACTATGTACTTCTTGACATCAGCATTGGAGTTTTCTGCAATTGAAATAAATAATAATTGCAAAATTTCCATGACAATTATAATAAACATGATAAGACTCAACAGTGAAAATAGTGAAATAAGAAGTGTTAACTTACCATAAAGAATCAGCAGAGTAATTTTGGGCAACCACTACTTGCTTTCTGGCTTGGCATTTCTTGCCCAAGTATGATACTCATGAACACAGATACACATAAATAAACACAAACTAGGATTAAGGCACGAACAGGACACGAATATATAAACTTTCGCCTTCATGCCGCCTCCAACAGCTGACATTAGACCAACCGTCGATGCTCAGCCCGAACTCATTTTCAACTCTACTGCTCAGGCCACCGTGGCGCTACGTTTTTCGATCTCGCAACTAACGATTTGACACCCGAGTTAGTACCCCCTGGGCGATACCATCTTCCATAAGCCACTAGACACACGGTTCAAACTTGTTGCGTTAACTACTAATGTCTGTCAGGCAGGAGAAGTAACTCAATGATGTCATGTAAGCGAATGGCGCTGCTTTCAAACGGGACGTTCAACCATAATCACCTAGATACATAAAACAGTCCAACTGTTCAGTGACGTCATGCTCTTGGGACGGAGGAACCGAACGTCCAGTATTACTATTAGTAATGAATTAATTAATCTTAGGGAGTAGTAAAATCACAGTACTAGCTATAACTGAAACTTATTTCTTATCCTTCAATAGGCAGTATCCGAATTCAAATGCAAGGATAATCCTGTGTAAAAATATAGATGTACTTTTAACAATAATATTTCTGTTACACAACTATGCAGTGCATCTCATTACTCGGTTTTCTCACTGGCTACATACCAGTGCTAATATTCGTGTCAGGAAGAGGGAAATAAACGTGCAATTTATTGTTAAGGTATTTATTATGACTAATTAATTACTTCACATTTTCTTGTCTCTACATTCAACTAGAACAGGAATTGTTTTCATTTTACAATAATTCTTTAAAAAGACATTGGTACAAGAAATAATTAATTTTTTTGTCAAGAAATATGGAGAATATTTCACACTCGCCAGTCAATAAATCTTTGTAACTTTCTGCTAACCACAGTTTAAGAGTCAGATTACATACAAATTTCCTTTGATTATTTAACCACAGAAACCTATTTTAATATTGTCTCCAGTAATTTTTTCGCAAAAATTTATGTGAATATTTTCAAATGAAAGTTAATCAGTGGGATACATTTATTCACCTCTATTACAATTGTTTGTAGCACAAACCATAATCAAGTCATGTCTACATCATGAACAATTAATATGTCTTCACTCAAGTTAAATTTATTGTTCATAATAATGATCGAACACAATAACAAGCAATGTATGTAAGAATGCTTATTACTTCCGATATTTGAACAAAGTCAGATTCATCAATTACCACAGTGACTCTGAAAATATATTGTATACGCCTCCACTTCGCCGTCGACAATCAACACTTAACAGTATCCATCATGCTGGCGTCCGCATTGCAACTGGTGCTATCCACACTAGTCGAATTGAATGCTTACTAGTAAACGCTGGCGAACCATCTCTTAATAAGAGACGTAATATTCTACTTGGATCTTACGGAGTGAAACTGATGGGGGTTTCAAATCACCGCACTCGGCAACACATTCATTTACCAAAATTTATTTCATCTTATGCTGTAAGACCTCCGTTACCCAGCCCAGCGGGTGTCGGTTTTAAACAACTGCTAGAGGAAAATGTCATCACTCTACCTCCTCCAGTAAAATACCCACACTCTTTTATACCACATGTGTACCATTCTCCTGTGTACCAACAGCACTTCGGAGAATTAAAAAACCTCTATTTGGATTATATGTTCACATACACTGATGGCTCAGCAATGAATAATTTCATTGGTGCTGCTTTCCTCTGCCTTAGTGCCACCCGTTCTTATCGCCTCCATTCCTATTGCAGCAAGTACACTGCTGAAAAAGTTGGAATCTTTGAGGTGCTGAAGTCCATTCAGCTCTCTCAATACGATGTGTGGTTCTCTGCAGTGACTCTATTAGCGCTTTGTGATCAGTGTATTTACTGTACACTTCTGACACCCTTACGCTGACAATTTTGAATGTAATAAGTCTTCTAGTATTTCAAAATTTTAAAATAGTCTTTCTTTGGGTTCCTGGGTATGTGGATATTCTGGGTAATGAAGAAGCTGATGAGGCAGCGAAGCGGGGAACACAGAGGACAGTCCTTGACCTTACATCTGTTCTTACGTCAGATTCAAATGTTGCCATAATATCTCTTCTTGGGACATGGCAAACCGAGTGCCAAACATGCGCCTTCAATCTGAGGAAGGTAAAAGACTCCGTTAAGACCTGGGTGTCATCATCTCGTGCAAACAGACGTGAAGAAGTAATCCTTACACGTCTTCGTATTGGCCACTGCTATCTTACACATGGTCATCTCTTACGCTGTGAACCTTTCCCCATCTGTGAATCTTGCAACACAAAGCTTTCCGTGGAACACTTTCTTCTGGAGTGTCTCAAATATAGTACCAGCCGACGGCGCCACAATCTACCGAACAGTTTAAACGGTATGCTTGGGCAAAATAAACAGATTTTGATACGTCTTATTAGATTCCTTCGGGAATGTGGCCTCTGGAACTGTATCTGATCCTTCTTCGTATGTCATTACTCAAATCCATACAAGAAACGGGGTCCTGCCACAAGTTCTCGGGAGGGTTTGGACTTAAATCTCTTTCTCCCTTTTTCTTTGAATTTATATTTTTCTATTTCTAAAATTACTTTTTTCTTTGTTTTTGGTTTTTATAATATTTTAGGAATCTTTTGATTTTTTCTCTTCGTTATTTTTAATGTTTTGATCTATTGTAATTTAGGAGGGCTTTTAGTGTGTATGGTTGAGTCATTTGGCGAGTTTCACGCGCGGTGAGAGTCATGCTGGTTCTCCTTAGTGCGAAACTGCATTTTCCCTACCTCTACAAAATTTTTAGGGTTCTAATGACCTCGAAGCCGGTGAGCCGTAAAGCCCCACAATAAAATGAAACGTTTAGAAAACGCGTCAATTAAGTGCTATATTTCAGAGAACAGAGAAACGGATTTCATCTGGAAGGGGGAATGAGTAGTGTATTGTGAAAGAAATATGTAGTAGATATGTGGGTTGTAAATTTGGTGTCAATTCTGGAAAAACACCGAGTTAGGAGGTGAAGTTAGTGTTCGTGAAAACAAATTATGTGACTGGTCGAAAGATAAAGCACGTCATAGAAAGTTAAACCAATCAGGGACAAATCATGTGAGAGCACAATCGACAATAATTAATTAATAAAAAAGACTGACGTCATTTTGGGAGGATTCGAATTCGCCTAATTTTGAGCAGAGGAGTAGGGATGATAGAATTTAAAGCGGGAGCAGAAACCTCCAGAAGACAGAGCATCGAGATTGAGACATTTCGATTATTACGAGCATTAAGGTTTTATGATCCTTATGAGATTACGATTAGCAACATCATCAGCATCAACGTCATTCTGATGTTTTGATTTATCATTCTGCAATTCAGTCTGAGCATTGTGATTGTCATATCTTTGACTATCATTTGGTGCGTCACGAACATTTTCGATAAGAATACGGCGTGATTATTCCGAGTATAATACAGTTCGTCAGGAATATTACGAATATCACTTAGAAGTTTTAGTGACTTGTTTGGATCGGAATAGTTGATACGGTCAGCGAAGTGATTGACAAATAATTCGATCTTATGATCAATGGAAAATTGAAATTTCCGAGAGCCATTAAGGCTTTTACATATTCATCAAGTTGCACTTAGAAGTGTTTGTGACTGATGTCCTACATCCTATGAGGGGATCCATCTAGCGAGCGCCGCCGCTGTCTTGGGGAAGGCCGTCTACACTCTTCAACAGACGATAGGCATTCCATGACGGGTTGTGCGCAGATGGTCGCCATTCTATTCAAGGTAATTACATGAAGGGCCGAATCCGGTACCTTGCACACTATGCATCAGCGAAACTTCATCAAGCATAGTCAGCCAAAGACTTTTGTGGCAGGTGTATTTTTGTCACTGTTATGCTGTAATGATAGACAAGGACTTAAAACAATTTGTTGAAGCCAAATGAACTTCAATAAAAGGATCAATAACTTAAATATTTGTTAAATGGACTCAGTTTTAATAAGGTGATTGATTGAAGAAAAATGTAACATGTGTAATTTTACGATGGTAAATAGCATGTATTTTGGAGGAATATATCAATGGGAATTTTTGAAGAGTTGTGTTTTTGGAGGAAGTGTTAATGGGAATTTGTGAAGTGTTATGATGTACCACTGTGTTGATGGTGAATGATTAAACCAATATTTATCGATGTCGTGTTTCTTTTAAGAAAATATTAGTGCATTGTTTCACGACAATAAATGGGCCGAACCCTGACCTTCCTTTATTTCTTTATTTAGGGGCAACTTTGGTATTCCTGAGTAAACTTGCCGAGTGGGCTATGTAAGTTATTACATGGTTATCATTGTTTATTTACCCCTCCCATAAATTATATTACAATTGTTGGTATAACGGGAGGCTTGTCAATCCTCCACATTTTTTATATTAAATAATTTAAAAAATATATAAAATATATATTTAAAAAATATATAAAATTATATAAAATATATGTAAAATTATATATAGGAAAATAATAAAAATTAAAGCAGAAAATTTTAACATAAAAATATGCTAGAATTGAAATGTCAAAACAGAGCTGAAAAAAATGTAAAATTTATTGAGATTATGAAACGATACGAATAAACATGAAGAATGAATGGAAGAAAATAAATACAGAGTGAGCAAACCGACGAAACATTTTTGACAAGTGCGCAGAGGGCGCCGAACGGAGGTCGTTATATGTCAAGTGAACGAGTGTTGGAGCAGGATTGAAGGGGGATCGGGGGTTTTCCTGAACTGGCGGCAGAAGATGGAAAGAATTCCTGAAACGGGCTCAGGGTTTTAACTGTTTGGAGTGGGTGCAGAGCACTGGAGAGTTGGAGGTGTGAAGGAAGAAATTTGAAGGCTAGTTTCATAAGAAGGGAATGAAGGTCAGGAATTTGTTCATTTAATAGGGATATGTTGTTATTAGGATACTATGGATACGTAAAATTTCTAATTTGATCCGGGATCAAAATCTATTTTCTACTCCTAATACATGAAGATCGTTCTCAATGTTGAATGTATGATTGTTTTCTATTAAGTGGTTGGCGAAGTGAGATACTGTAATGTTATTTTTTCAAATGTTTATGTTTTCTTGTAGTTAGTGAAATGGAGTCACTAACACCAAGATGAATATGTGACAAGAAGTTGATCAGGGGAGCATTGTTTGAACATGACGTGGAAGCGTATTAGATCGAATTTGCCACTTGGTTAACATTTGCTGAAGACTGTCTCGGGGATAGCTACTTTAACACGGATAAAATTGAAGATCGTCCGAAAGCCCGTTCTTTACTCATAGATCATTGTACTAATGAAGCATGAACATCACATCGAGAGCCAACACCATGCTGCCACGACCATGAATTTTCCTCCCTGTTCGCGCAGCCTCGCTTCCCCCTGGCGGCAGGAAAGATACAAGACACTAATTCTAGGAATTACCACAAGATAACAGTACCAGAACTATTTGACAGCGAAGGTGTTAGCCTTCTTTACCCAGGACCGCCTCCTGGACTACTAACTTAAAGGATGGATTTTTTTAGGATGTAAAATGTATGAAACTGCGTCGGCGATGGTAGACAGTGGAAGCACAACAAGCCTTTTAAGATCAGATCCTATTAGACACCATTCGGAAATGCTCAGAAAAGCAGAATTTCCGTAACAGTACACTTTGTTTGAATGTTGTTCCAGACTGCCCCACGTACATGGGGGAACACTCACGAAATGAGAACATACACTCCACTTCGAAGGAGTTGTGGGGTGGGATACTTAGTATATGACAGGGTTGAGTTGAGTGTTTGTGGAGAGAAGAAAGTAGTATGAATGTTCAAATGTTATAATGAATTAGTGATTTTAAGTGAGAGAGGGCCTATGAAAGGGATGGAATATCTGTTTTGAATATTATTGTTCGGAGTGAGAGATGTGAGGTTCTTTGTGTGATAAAATCTAACTTTCTTTCCAATTATATTGTCACAAAGCGACATGATGCCTCCCTCAGAGGGCCTCTCGCCACGTGTGGGAGTCTCCCGAAATTTATCATTTATTTAATATCTCGCCAATTATGAGGACTGATAGTGGCATTTGGGTTACTTGCTCCCAACAGAGCCTCTCTTTCAACCTCGGTGCCCATCCGCGAAAGATAGGGACCACTTCCTGTTTTTGTATGCGGAATAGATGCGTAGTTCCCCGGAAAGTGACACACAGCCTCGTGTCGGCACGTGGCCGTCATTCCATGCCATCCCCACTATATGCTGATCCCTCCCACTTTCTTAATAAACACATATTAACTTATGGACAACGCCCTTCCCCCTCTGAAGTTACTTGATGGACCGTGTGCAAATTTTCCATCTCTCCAGAAACCCCCCCCATCTCAATACGACGCTGGGCCCTTACGGACACGCGCCGTCCCCACCTTAACAGGGTGTTGGCTCAAGGATTCTTTACCCCCTAACACCCCGCGATCTTACTTAAGCCGTGGACAAAGCCACACCCGCTCTCACTACTCATTGTTCAGTACTCAATTGCATTGCACAATTGCTCGACTACGACGGCCACACTACTCCGTGGACCGCCACTACCTGAGTCATCTCTACGTACGCAGAAAACCCGTCACCGTGGCCACTGCTGCGGACCGCACCGAGGCGAATGAACTCTCCGATGGTATGAATTGGAACACTGTCGGATCCCGACACTAAGCAGCCCTTACGGCAAGCTATGTTAGAACGCCGTACTCAAGTACGGCGATGTAATCAATTGTTTCTACGCCCACTTAGGGCCGTAACAAATCATTAAATTCATTTAACCTTTGTGCATGTGTTATGATTTCAACCTCCTACTAAGACCATATGACAGGGCAAATGCCAAGCGAGTAAAGAGTCTTTCTAGCTCTAATCCTGACTATACCGTACCCACCAATGGGAATAAACACCGCCTCAATATTCAACCAAAAACGGCCCCATTGTGACATAGTGGAGGCACCGTCGGGTCCCATTGCGACAATATTGTCAATGAGAGAGGTATTGTAGCCATTGTTTGATGCTATAAGTGTTATTATGTCTATTTCTTTTCTGATCTTATCTGATGAGAGTGGAATGGTGATGAGACGATGGACCATGAAGTGGAAAACGGAATGCTTGTGTGAGGGAGGATGTAACGAAGAAAGTGTGAATGGAGATGTGTGAAAATGTTTCCTGAATATCTTTAAGTGAAGTGAATTGAGAAATTTAGTAAAAAACATCAAGTTGTCTGTGTGTCCCTGTCCAAAGAGTGATTACGTCATCCACGTAGCGGTACCAATTAATGATGTCGGGTAGAAGAAAATGTTCATAGTCAAATATTTCTTTTTCAAGATGCTCCATAAATAAGTTTGCAAGTAATGGAGAGGGGGGTAACACATACGTAATTCTGAGTTTTGTTGATAGAATTTATTATCAAATTTAAAATATTTCACATCCGACCAAAGAGAGATTAGGTTTAAAATTTCTGTTATAAGAAAGAATGGGTAAGATGCATAGTCTAGAGCGTCACGTAAAATAGTTTTACGTTCAGATGGAGGGATACTAGAAAAAAAGTTTTTGACATTGAAAGAGATTAGTTTAGCTTTAGGAGGAACAGGAATGTTTTTAATTTTTTTGGCCAGTTCCGTACTATTCTTTACAGTGTGTGATGGACGGAATTGGATGTGTTGGTGAAAGTGTTTGTTCAATTGGTATGCTAGTCTATGTATGATTGTGTTGGTGTAGGAGACAACGGGTCTTATGAGTATGGAAGCTTTATGTATCTTAGGTAAACCATAGAGCCGAAGAGGGGTTGGGTAAGAAGGAAGAATATTCGGCGTGTTAGGAAAAAGACCTTGTGATTCTGAAATTTCGTGTTTTAATTGAACAATAAATTTGTTGGTGGAGTCTTTATTTAAAAGTGTGATTTCATTGAACTTAATGAAATCATACATTTTGTTTGAGAGTTGGTGACTGTGGTCCAAAATAACGGTAGTGTTTCTCTTGCCTGGTTTAGTGATGATTAAGCTACAATCTAGAGTTTTTTCCTGAGGTTATTAGTAGTCCCTGTAGAAGAGTCTATAGTTCTGTCTACATCTGCTTTCTGAGACAAGAAGTTGTATGTATTCATATCATAAAGTAGTTTTTGAAATGGTGATTTGTGTATCTACTTCCTTTAACGTTGGTTTATTTGTTTGCTTTCGCTGACTTGGCGTCTAAAGTTTTGTGTTGTTATCGACACTTGTTACGCAAGTAGGGACGTGGTTAACTTTTTCCTCACGAAAAAAAGAAAGAAAAAACTCTTTAATGTAATTGAGTCGAAAGTGTACTAAAGCCCGAGAGCTCTATAGGTACTTTTCGCGCAAGGCAAGTCATGTGACGGCAAACCATTGGGCCGTTAAATCTGTTTCTTCTTGTTCGCTCTACTGTCCACATTATATCTTCTTGCGTGCTTCGTTCAGTGTTGCTGGTCGGTGTGGACGGAATCAATAAAAAAGATATCTGGAAGGTATTCTCGAGTCTCATTAACCGGACTTTATTATCAAGATCAGGTTCTCACTAACAACAGAGAAATGGTAACACGATAGTTGAATACTTTGCTGGCGTGACATTAACAGTAAACTGCGAACCTTATTTTGCAAGGAAGAGGGAAATTGCAGAGAGCACCTCCTTTGACTTTCGCTCCTCAAGCTGGGAACCCTACACCTCTTCTTCCTCTATGTGGAAACTTGAGTCAACTCTATTGCACACAGTGGCGTCGTTGTGCTCGTGGACTCTTCAGTCTAGGATAAAGAAGTCTATAACCAATGTCTTTCGGACCGTATTTTCATTTTTTTTCATTTTATTTTCGAATTTATCCAAGTACCTTAGCCATTAGTCCATTACCAGGTCTTACTATCTTCATTCTTCACAATCTGTTCTTTTCCATCTACACTGTTTCTTTTCCTCGTCTGTTTCATCTCTATCTTGTGGTCTTCAATCCATATCTGCACCGCCAATTCAAGGGAGTTACCAACGCCTCGAGGAGGAGGTGAACAATCTTCTGACTCTTCTTAATTACATGCCGTATTGACATTATCTGTTCTATATATTATTCAAACAACTCAATAATTCTTTAGTCAATCAGCGTATACCATTCTTTCCTCATGTACACACCCTTTTTCTCCAGCTTTTTAAACCATTCATTTCTTTCTTCGTTTGCTATATCGTACTCGAAAACATGTTCAATTGTTTCATCATCCATGCCGCACATATACCCTTTATCATCTCTCATGTTTCTCTTTCATCAGTATGTATTAATATCTGCATGCCCCGTTAATATTACTACTGTACTTTAATGCGGAATGAATCTTCTTTTTTATTTAGTCCAGTATAAGTTACATCTAGGATAAATTTGTAAAATATTTTCCCCTCATGTGCCTCCATCCACCTAATTTTCCAACACTGTCACAAATTCTTGCTAATACGCTCTTCCAATTTCTATCCTCCCCTTTTATTTTATCCGTGTCTATGGTTGTCTCTTCTTTTCTCACCTTATATCGCAACATACGCCTGTCGATCTCTGAATCCACTGGCGAAACTCCCATAATCACCAACATTGCCTTAGTGGATATACTCCAATATGCTCCACACAAAGTTAGTAGTCTCTGTATACTCATCAGCTTCCGTGCAAAATGCTTCAACTTCGTTCTGTTATACCACATTATGCTGCCATACGTTATTAGAGACAGAACAGTGAATTTGTACAACTGCACTAGCTTATCGTTCATCTAGTACGTTTACTTATTCCTAATCTCTGAACCCCTTAAAAAAACTTTCCTCAGTTAACTGTCAATATATGCTAGATGAGCCACATATGTTAATTTTTCATCTAAAACAACTCCTAAGTATTTTACATCATTTTTAATATTCAATTTCCTGGTACCCACTTCCACAATCAGATCTCCTTTTCTTTTCCATCTGTGCTTCATCGATATTGCCATATATTCTGTCTTTTTCCTTCAGTCTGTTAATTTAATCTCTGTATTTAAGTCAATCACCCCTTGTAGTACACGTGCTCCATTCCTCTCTAATTCCGTCAGACCGTATGTATGAGGGTGAGTCTACCATTCCTTATATTTACGGTATGTAATATGTAGATCCCTATTGCAGTTTTTTACGAAGAGGGATCTTGCTGGTCTGACCGACCAGTTGCCATCCCCATTTCTCATTGTCGGGAATCTTAATGCTTGTAATCCGATCTACGGTTATTCACACAACTGCCCAAATGGTGATATAATAGAAAAACTGTTAGATAGCCAAGATATAACGTTCTTTAACCTCTCCACACCACTCCATACACTTCTACTTAGCTTCCCGATCTTTCTCCGTGCTTGATTTAGCCATCTACAGTTCCTCTCTTTCCCCAATCTTAGACTGGACAGTTCTTGACGATCTGTATAGGAGTGATCACTACCCGATTCTTATACATAAAAACGTTCGCCCCTTTCAGTGGATATTGAAAAAAGCAGACTGGGATGTAATTAAACGCAACATCAATCTTTGCGGTGAACATTTCACCGATGTGGATGCTATGGAATCCCATTTCACTAACGCGGTTCTCGGAGCTGCCGATCATACTATCTCTAATTCATCATGTCATTGTAGGCATTGCCCAGTTCCACGGTAGAATTCGTATTGCTCAAAGGGGGTCAGCGCTAGAAAGAAAGCTTTAACGCGGTTTCACATATATCTCACTGTTGATTATCTCATTGAGTTTAAAAGGTGCAGAGCCAGAGCAAAACGATCTCTTCGAAAAAGTAAGTCGTCCTTCAGGAAGGCTTACATTTCATCTCTTACAAGCCGTACTCCATCATCAGTCGTATTGCAAAAAGTTCGCAAGATTCAATGTATATGGTCCTCTTTTTCCATCCCTGATCTCAATCTAAAAGGACATCTTGAAAATTCACCCGAAGTCATTCTGAGGAACATGCATTGCACTACGACAAGCTGCGTTTGCAAATTGTTAGAAAAAATGATCAATCGTCGCCTGATCTCTGAAATCGCGATACCTGACCAATATCCAATGTGTTTTCAGAAAATAGCGGTCAACGCTGGACCACTTTCTTGCGTTGCCATCCACCATCCCATCGGTGTTTGTATTGAGGGAACACCTTGTGGTCATCTTCTATGACATGGAAAAAGCGTATATCACAGCTTGGAGAAACGGAATCCTGCGCACAAAGCACTCGTGTTGATTCCGAGGTTGTCTTCCTCTGTTTCTTTGGAGCTTTTTGTCTCAACGGTATTTCTGCGTACTCTTCGGAACTTATTTGCCATTTAATCATCCTTTGGTGTTTCACAGGGCTCAATCCTGAGCGTAACTCTCTTTGCGGCAGCCGTAAATAGTATTGCATTAGTGGTTCTTCTAGATGACTCTTCGTTGACGACTTCGCCATCTATAGTTCGTCAGCAGCACCTCTGCCATTGAAAGGCAACTTCAATTAGTTTTAAACCGTTTAGACGAGTGAAGCATGTCTACCGGCTTTAGTTTTTCTGCATTTAAGCCATGTCGTATGAATTTTTGTAGGATATACCATCTTTACAATGATCCAGATCTCTTTCTTGGAGACCAACTTCTTCCTTTCGTTGGCCCCGCAAAGTTTCTGGATCGCACATTTGACCGCACACTAATTTGGGCAATCACATCCGAAAACTACAATTCCGTTGTAAATCATCCCTGTACCTCCTTGACTGCCTATGCGCATCATCATGGGCAGGAGACCGCACTTGTCTTCTTTGACTGTCTAGAAGTCTCAGGCCCCAACAATATCCATCATGCAGAAGATCGCATTGCAACTGGTGCCGTCTGCACCAGTCGCATAGAATGCTTACTAGTAAACGCTAGCGAACCATCTCATAACAGAAGACGTGATATTTTAGTTGGATCTTACGGAGTGAAACTAATGGAAGTTTCAGATCACTCTGCTCGCCATAACATCTATTTCCCCAAAAAAAATTTCACTGCAAGACTGCAAGACTTTCGTTACCCCGCCCAGCTTGTGTCCGCTTTAAACATCTGCTAAAGGAAAACAGAGTAAAAGTCATATTATTTCCTCCAGTGAAAAACTCACACTCTCTCACACCACCTTCTTCATGGAATCAACCATCGACATTCTGCTGTCCTAAATTTCAAAGCAGGACTCTCCTGCTGTGTGCAAGCATCACTTTAGCGAGCTGAAAACCGATTTTGTTTATATGTCCATGTACACTGATGGCTCAGTGAAGAATGATTTTGTTGGTGCTACTTTTTATTGCCATAGTGCCACACGTTCTTTTTTTCCCTCGATTCCTTTTGCAGCGTGTAAACTGCGGAAAAATATACCTCGCGGCGCTGAAGTTCCTTCAGCTATCTTCAACAAGGCGTGTGGTTCTATGTAATGACTTTATTAGTACTCTTTGGTCAGTGTCTTCATTGTACACTTCTGACATCCTTATATTGAATATTCATAATCTAATAAACCACCTAGTAGTTCAAAATTTGAAATTGTTCTTTGTTGGTTTCCTGGGTGCGTTAGTGTTATGGGTAACGAAGAATCTGATGAGGCTGTAAAACGGGGAATAGAAAAGGCAGTTTTTGACATTTCATCTGATCCTTCGTGTTTCAAAGTTCGTAAGCCATAAGATCGTATATTCTTAAGACATGACAAGCCATATGGCAAAATTGCGCTTTAAACCTGAGGAAGGTCAAAGACTCCGTTAAGACCTGGTTGTCTTTATCCCGTGCGAATAGAAGTGAAGAAGTGATTCTTTGTATTGGCCACTGCTATCTTACACATGGTCATCTCTTACGCGGTGAACTTCCCCCATTTGTGAAACTTGAAACACAACACTTACCGTGGAACACTTCTGGAGTGTCTCAAATAGTGTTTCATTCGACGGCGACACACTCTACCCAACCGGTTGAACGTTATGCTTGGTCAAAATTTGATATGCTTTTTTGGATTTATTCATATGTCATTACTGGAATCCATAAAGGAATCAGGGCTGCCCCCACAAGTTCTCGGGAGGGTTTGAATTTAAATCATTCTTCCTTTTTTATTTCCCATAAATTTATTTATTTTTTCTAAATTGACATATTTCCTTTTTTCGGATTTTATTATGTTTTAAGAAACTATCGCATCTTTTTATGTTTGGACTGATGGTATTCTAGGAGGGTTTTAGTTTGTATGGTCGAGCCATTCGGTGAGTCCCCCGCGCGGGGAGAGTCATGTTGGCTCTCCTTAATGCGTAACAGCATTTTTCCTACATGTAAAAAATGTTATGGTCCCAATGACCTCGATATCGGTGAGTTGTAAATCGCCAAAAAATCACATGTAATGTTTTAAAACATACTTTAATTTTTTTGCAAAAGATTAAACAAAATCTTAATAAGATAGTATGTTGTTTTTCGATTTTGATTTGAATGATTATTCTGGATTCACTTATTTTTTCAACACAAAATTTCCAGTGGTGATACTATCATTAAGTTATGCCTGTAAAAATTATTTATTTCGCGGTATTGCTGGTGTCAATATTGAAGATTGAATTTGTGATGATCATTTGTTGTATTGTTTTCTTTATGAAGAAAAACACTTATATTTAACGCACGCAAGACAATGCTCAAATGAC
>NNCF01129284.1:116177-127620 GCA_002313205.1 Laupala kohalensis | reverse complement strand
CACTATGTTTGTGTGCAGGGAGGCCATTTTTAATTTCTGTAGATGTTCAGACGCGTTAGTACGGATGCAGATTCATACAATTTTGTAAATTAGAGTATTTGCTTCAATAACTAGATATTACTCAAAATATGAAATGTTTGTGACATAAATTCATGCAGTCCAAATCTTAGCTATATGACTAGACAGTCAGGAGATATTTTACATAGTACGATTTCAGTATCAGGGAGTTCTGAAATCCCGTTTAAACTACGCGAAAGAAAAATTTCACAATTGCTATACTTTTTGTGTAGAGAAAGTATAGCAATCGTGAAACATCTCTTATGTTATATGTGATAAATGGGAACCTAGTTATGTTGACATTTTCATTAAAATATATTGTACAGTGGTTATAAACTACCATTTATATTATTCGAGTAACGTATGAATATTCTCAATCATTTTCGATTAAATTCCAAAAGAGTACACCAGTTTGAAAACGTTCCTTAAACTGAACATACAATTTTGTTTGTATAAAACTACTGAGTCATTTTAAAAAATTTAAATTTTTGAAAACTCAGAAAATACAGAACGCAACGAAACATTATATTGTTTTTATTAAAAGTTCAATTCCTAAAGACCGTTTTTGACCAATGTATTAACAAAAGAGCTAGAAAAGTCTCGTGTAGAGTAATATAATCATTCATGATCCATACAGAAATAATTATTAATATGAGAGAGGAGAACTTACATTAAAAATATACGACCATTTTTTTTTGTCTACCAAATCTCTCCATTATCGAAAAAATCAAGCGAACAAATGTTGAATCTTTAGTATACATCATTTTGTACAACCAAAATGAAGGGAGAAATATCGATTCCTAGAAAACCCGCAAAAGAATTATGAACTTCCTAGAAATAGCAACGACCGGCAACCTGAGTCGCAGAGGACTCTGTGAAAGCCGAGGGCACTGCGTCACCCCTACCTCTGACGCTGCAAGCGAAAGTCAAAGCACCCAAGCTGCTAATTAGAGCGCCAGTGACACGCTGCACAGCGAGCGACGCGCTAGCGACCAGCGCTGCCAGAAAAAAGCCCTCGGGGAGAAAAACGCAGGAAAGGAACACGCTCCGCTTCGGACCTCCAGATTTGCATGAAATGCCTCTTCCGGGATTATTATTACTTCTCCAGAATATCATATTCTGAGATAAAAGGTGCGTGGAAATGTAAGGATGATAACCGAATCATTTCATTGAATGAATCATTGACCATAATTTCAAAGATATTCCGTACTACTTTTCTAGCACCTATTCACTCAATATTTATTATGAAATTTTAAGGAACATGATGTTTTAACACAATTTTGGGTCTTCCTCAGATGTAAATCAACCTCCTTGAAACGTCGTGATTTTTTAAAGTTCCCTATAAATATTGTGTGGATAACAAATGTCGTATAAAATATTTAATTATATTGAAATTAAGATCCGGACATAAATGATTTAATACTAGTAAAACCTGTGCGAACAATCACTCACATCCATTGTAAAAGAATGAAATGAGTCAAGTTAAAATATATGATATTGATACCTAGTGTTAGTGATATTGTATACGTTCACACTCTTGATAATATAGGTCAATGTGACAGCTGATGATGAATGCAAAAATTAAAAATGAGATTACCTTAAGAACCCATCAATTATTTTATAAAATAAATAGTAAAATATATGAGTGACCTAGTATTGCTCTGGTGGAAATGACGTACAGTTACAATAAAAGGAACAAATGTTTTTCTCGTAAAATAGCAAAATAATCGACGAAATACGTTAACATCAGTTCCAATGTATTATCAGGCACACCGTGAGGTCGATGAAAATGAATTCAAAAATTAAAATTTCTACAGCGAAATTTAAACCATGCAACTTCAGGTTGCTTACAGCGGTAGTTGAGAGGCTTTCTATGAACAAGAACCCGTGTAAATGAAATGTAGTAAGATTTTTTGGAACTTCCTGTAAGTAATTGAACTCAGTACCCTTTCTGTTTTCTTTCTTAAATAATGTATTTATATTGTACTTATATATTTATTTGTCTCCTTTGGAAGTATGATAAGTATGTGTTCTCACACACCGATAATGCAAATTGAAAACATCACAATATTCAAACATTTTAACATTGACAATATTCACAATATACTCGGAGTGATTATCCATACACACGATTTTTCAAGAAGATATCCAATTTTGGAAAAGAAATCAAGTCAATAAGACATAAAATGAACATTGCTGTATGATACGTTTTCTCCTTTTTTTAAGGATTGTACTTCTNCACAATATTCAAACATTTTAACATTGACAATATTCACAATATACTCGGAGTGATTATCCATACACACGATTTTTCAAGAAGATATCCAGTTTTGGAAAAGAAATCAAGTCAATAAGACATAAAATGAACATTGCTGTATGATACGTTTTCTCCTTTTTTTAAGGATTGTACTTCAATAAATCTCTCCCAAAATAGTTTTCTGAGTCTAAAATAACTTTGATAGTTGAAATATGATACCTATGTCCTATGTGGTAGATGTTTTAAATGGTGATAAATGAAGACAATTATAGAAACATACGGAAAAGACGTTTGCAGACTTCCCCGGTATTCTTCTCTTTCAAAGATATCCATTTCCTTTTCTTGCTATTTTCATATTATTTCCTGCAGTCAAGGTACGGAGCAAGCAAAAACAATTAAGGAGAAAATAAATTATCTACAATTTGAAAATTAAATTGAATTAATACGTGATATTATCAAAAGTGTCATTGCTAATTAGTAGTAAAATAAATTTTCAGTATTGTCATCACTGCATGTCAATATTGTATGTCGTCTTGTCAGTCACGTAGTCATACATTTTCGACATTCAATTTTTTAACGAAGTAATCCATTTATCAGCATCAAAAGAAAAGACTCGTCAACCAGAATTATTTTGTCCCAATAAGTTAATTTGATACATGCGCAATGGAAATTAATTATAATTATACCGATAAATTTTAATCTAACTTAATATATAACACTTTTTAATTGAAACTCTTTGTTACAAACCAAACGTTTGTAAGGGGTTTATTTACACATTCTCATTTATTATGTACTTTGTTATTATTTATATTTCATGAGAATTGTGTTATTTATTGTTTGTTTATAAATACTCCGTGCCTATATAAACATTCTTTGTATATAGACGCTCTGTACGAGTACCTTGCACGTTCCATGATATAGAATCATTGAACACACTCACTATGTACGTTCCTTCACATAGGATCATTTAACGCACTCCATATGCACGTTCTGTGTACAGCTATATATACGGCTACGCTCAACGTCCAATTATCCATTCCACAAGTATCCATTCGTCGTGTACGATGTTACTCCGCGAGTGCGTCGCCGTATCGTGATGACACTCTGAAACCTGATCAAGTCTACCTATTGTGACTCTACCGTTTATGGACTCTCAACATTATTTACCTTGGGGCAACTTTTTTCTAGTTACAGCCTCATGCTCACCAAAGCTACAAGGCCAACTGGAACAACTCAACATTCCGACAGCAGACCTCGGCCAGACATCCGCAGGCAGCCGGAAAAGCAGTACGATAAGGAAACTATTCCAACGTGCAACTATAATTCTTCACTAAGTACGACAAGGAAGCAATTCCAAAGTACTATTAATATTCCTCGTAAAGGGAGGACTACATCAGATATTAATCTGATGGATCATAAATCCTGCACTAATTATATGGTTTTTATAACCTATTCTAAAGTAAACAGCAGGTATTTTTGTATGCAACTATTAGTTGATGTCGGGGGGATGTTCTTAAAAATTTGAGTCCAAGGGNACATCAGATATTAATCTGATGGATCATAAATCCTGCACTAATTATATGGTTTTTATAACCTATTCTAAAGTAAACAGCAGGTATTTTTTGTATGCAACTATTAGTTGATGTCGGGGGGATGTTCTTAAAAATTTGAGTCCAAGGTTTTTTTTTATTATTACGTGCAGATTACTTACATTCGCACTTCAACTTTGTTCTTAACCATTTGTAATTCTGTTTAAATTGGGAAAGGGGTACTAAAGGGGATATTTCATAAACTGTCGTTTATGTTTAAATGTATTCAAACTCGGTAGGAAGTGTTCTCCTCGGAGCGTCAGCTGCCCACAACTGACTTCAATATTGCAAAAACCAGGATCATCTCTGAAATTCTGCTTTTGTAGACTTAGGAAAATATATGTATATGTTATTTGTAATAAATATAAGTTTGTGAATCTGAAGCGTGTCCAAAAAAGAATCCTATTCATTTTTACCTTCTCCATGCTCGTTGAAACACACGAGTCCCCCCTGTATACTGCCTATGATTACTACGAATGGCTATTCGTTTGTAAAACTCTTGTTTAATCACGCATGGAGTCCTTCACTAACGATAGATTTTGTAACTATTTCGTCAGTATACAAAACGATTTGTTCGTTGTCGTGACCATGCGTCGCCACTCGTGTTTAAAATCTTGTAGTACGGTTCAATAATTAATGAAAACTGATAATAGAGTACAAAAGTAAATAAAAAAATGTATTGTATTTGTTCATAAGGCATTTTTCAAACCAATGTTTATATCAACAGAGGGATTTAAGGGAATATCACAATGAATCGAAGATGTTAAACATTCATTCTGATCAGCTACAAGAAATTTATGACTTGGCTTGCAGAACATAACATTTCTTTCATGTCAAAACAATTTTATTAAATTACTAAACTTCAAAATTTAAATCTGTGAAGGTATTTTTTTTTACGAGGGAACTCATGAAGATGTGCCTTTCACACGAAGACATATAATTCAAAATCTTTCCTGCTTAATCGGAAGTCTTGACCTTTGAGGTTAATTATTCAGTTTCAGTAAACTTTAAGAGTATATTTAGCACCCAGAATACTTTTCGAATTAAATTCTCATTATAATGCTTTTTCTGTGTTAACGAACGAAATAAAACCATTTTCGTTTTTTGTTGTTGGCAATCTACAATTCTTCAGGGTCGTAAGACCTTAGAAAGTAATTATTTTGGGAACTCGTTTCTGAGAACTGAAAAAGTTCATAAAAAGTCCTTATTTTTTATATAGGTGCATATTTTTTATCTGCTGCGTATATTCCCCTCCATTTTTACGGTAGATTCAAATCAACCGCTTGATTCACTGGATTGTAATATACGTCACTGCGGAAAAGCCACTAACATGAGATTTTTAAATGTAGGTCCCAGTTACCTTCGAAATAAGAAAAAATCCCAATTTTAGAAATCGTGTAAAAAAGGAATTATCCTTAGTAAGTGAAAAGTTATCTAAAAGTGTGAACTTGTCTGTCCGGGACAAAAGCGCGTCTTAGTAGATACAACTACCAACGTTTCGGCCATCATGCTGTGGCCTTCTTCAGGGTGATGTAACAACGACTTAATCTGCGGCAGAGTACGACAACAACTTAGACCTACACGACTCTGACATTGCCCTGAAGAAGCCCACAGCATGATAGCCGAGACGTTGGTAGTTGTATCTACTAAGACGCGCTTTTGTCCCGGACGGACAAGTTCATACTGACTCCGGTCGCGGAAGCCTACGTTTATATTATCTAAAAGTGTTACTTTTCAATAGTGAACTAATACACCTCTGTAAATTTAAAAAATTATAAGATGAAGCATAAATTTAGGTTTTTCTTTTCATAACTAAAAACGCTTATAAAAGTGACAGGTTAAATAAATAAATAGTATAAATGACAAAAAAACTATTTTTTTCTTTAATTCTAATTTGGTGTATAGACAAAAGCACGAAAACTGCTTACACAAGTCAAAAAATCTGTACTTAACCACTAAAGAAAAGATACTTAAAATTTGAGGTTATTTTTTGCACGCAAGAAAGAATACGAACCCTGTTCACATTTTGGTTTCTACGAACAAATACCAGAATGTCGTCAGTTTATAGAGAATGGAGTGATCGTCAGAAAGCCATTTTGAATTTCCTGTTAATTCGACTGGTATTCGGAAGACGAGTCAATCAATCCCTTGGGGACTCAGCGCCGGGGACTCCCGTTGGCATCCCGCGGGATACGACTGTCATTGGGACGTAGGTGAGGGTGAGGGTGAGGGAGCACGCAAACACGCGCATACACGGGTGGTTTAGAAAATGAGGCGTTCTGCGTTATTTATGGAACTCCGGGGCGGTTTCCGTTTTTCATTCGAAACAAAAACAACGCGTCGCGCCCTGCTTCCACCGCCGTTGCCACACTCCACTCTTCTACCCTTCTACCACCAACCACCGTCACCGAACGCTACGTTAACTACCCACGTTACACCACCGACTTATGGTGTGGTGCGGTCTCGCGCCACGATGCACATTTTCCCCCTGACACAGGAGACAAACACAAATGCAGATGTAGCTCTCGTGAGTTTCAGTCTGATTTTGCTGGGATCTCGAGGAATTTTGAATCGCCAGTGTGAATATCTTTCGCGGACCATTCCACCACTAACTGTGAGTCGATCGACAGCGGTAGAGCGAGTGGGTTCAAACCCTAGGTCGAACTAGGTGAGGTTTTCAGCTGGGGTTTCCCTTGTCTACTCCAAACAAATGTCCGTTCGCTACCTGGCAACACGATATATCTCCTTCCCCATTCCCTTATCCAAGTTACGGTTAGGTGGAAGAGCGGTACAAATGACCCAAACCGCACCATAAGACATGAAATAAAAAATAAATAAATAGAAAATACTATTATGTACGTATAGAAAGATCTTAACGTACGCACATGTAAAAACAACGTATGAGGTACAGGTATACAGACCGGAACATTTATATTTCTTGAGGACTTAACNTACAGACCGGAACATTTATATTTCTTGAGGATCTCTTTGTAATGAGAAGAATGCTTCTAATACGATTTTTCAAGTGTTCAACTGTATTATATTTGTTGCAGTTTTAATAATAGTAGTGATGTGTGGATGATGATATTTGATGAGAAATCAACATAAGATGTGTAATTCAATTTAATCAATAACTAAGGATATTGCCATTCAACTAAATTTTCATTTCTTTTATCTTGGCTACAATTTTTAATTACCAACACAGCTGTATAATTCGAGTAATATGTTATAATTAATAGTTTTGCCGGACTGAACTAACACAACAATTAATTAAATAACAGAATACTGAGTGCTACAGTATTTTTTAATATTTTGAAATAATGTATCAATATAATACGTCTCAGATCCATTTGTATGGGATTATTTTAGAGGAATTGCAATCACTGTTTTTTTAAATAGCACAGATAAATTCTGGGTTTTTTAAGAACCACAGAAAGTGAATTTACTTCGTGAAATAGGAGAATGTTGTGAACGAATGTGGTGTAAGAGGCAATTAAATCAGAGTCTTGTGGAGGGGTGGGGTCTGAATTACGGCGAGAACGTGAGATTCTGTGTTCAGAGCAAAGCTAGGTCTCCCGCAGGGCGCTTGGCTATCGATTGGACGGGGTGCGAAGTCAGCCACTGGGTCAGTTGGAACAGTGACGTTCTTCTGCCAACACACCCTCCTCGGCCTCTAAAACCGCAAGGCGCAGATAAGAATGAAGGAAATAAAAAAGGAGGGGAATAATGGCATTTAAAAGTAACTTAAAGAAATATATGTCGAATAAATGCGTGAAGAACGTTCTCCTATATTCAGTTCAAACTTTATCACTTCGTTTCCAGTAATTTAAAAGTATTTGATTTGCAGGGATTTATATTCTTCTCTGTTACATAACTGTTTTCAAGTACTTCTAAATGGATTAAGGGTGAAGGTCAGGGACTCTTAGTCTCTCGAGAACTCCGGGCATCTTAAACGATCCAATATCATACGAGCTCCAACGTGTAACGCTCTAACTGCCTGACTCATTGATACATCAGAAGTTTACTTACTAATCGTATAACATTCTACCGACTTCAAACATCATAATGTAAACATCTTTGTGTGTGTAATGCGTACCAAAAACAAGAATATTTTAATTTTAAGAAGATTTATCCCATTAATATGTCACAACAAGGAACTTTTATATAACTTGCGTCAAAGGACGACATAAATTGGTATCACCAGAGCAATGATAGCAATCGTATAACTACTTCTCTTGAAGCTCGATAGGAGCGCAGCTTCCTTACTTGATATCTCGGGGTGGAAAGGGGGTGCGCAGTCCTCCAGCGAGCGTGTGAGTAAATATTTGAATAAATTAATAAAAGCGTTAGATGATTGTCAAATTTATTAAATTCTTGTATACAATAATAAAATATTGCAATAANAAAAATTTTTCAAAAACATTTTAAAACCCCCCCCCCCCCCCGCTAAAAAGTGATTTAAATTTGCACAAGGGTATTTCTTGAGATAAGTTGACTGAAATAGAATAACTAACTCATACACCTATGCTGAAGTATACTAAAACTTCCATCGATTAGCCCCAAATACTAGGATGCCAATGAGTTATCGCATAATTTATGGTGTCAGTTAATTGTCCATCAAAAACTTAAGGGTTATAGTTTTAAAGGAAAATAAATCCAATTCCACAATCGAAGTAAGCTTATTTTTCTCTCCCTCTCTCTCTCACACACATATCACAACACCTTCACTGTACTATATTATCGACAACCATTACAACTGCAGAATTATTGGTTCACAATTCTTCCTTTATTACATTTGGTTACTAGATTGCCAACGTTTCGAGGTGTGTTGACCTCTTCAACCCTTCCCCCTCATCTTCATCGGGAACAGTGCACGACAACACACGTAAGCAAAATAATATACATAAAAGACCGCGTCGCTCGCTGGGTGCACTTCATGCCTCTTGGGAAACTAAACAAATCATTAGGCGGGTAGTACAAGTCACTGACATCAACGCATATTCCACGGGAAATTGAAAGATATTATTCGCAAAATGTAACACGATAGACTGTTCGTGTTATCTACATCCATAACTATATCCATAAAAGTTAAAATAAGACGTCATTCATGTATCAAAATAAGTTTTTAAAATTATTATGTTATATTCAATTAAAATAGAAAACGGGTCCGGAATTCAAACCCGACTCCTCCAGGTTAACTCGCCGATGCGGTACCACTGCGCTATTACATCTGTCTACTATTGTTGCTCAACTTGCGATGACCCAAGGTCCTCAGATGTCTGTCTTCGTTTGAAGAGAGTCCCATAGGGAATATATTTATTGTGGGTCGATATATTCCGTGTCTGGAGGTTCACAAACATATATAAATCTCTTGATGTAATTCATTCAATATAAAAAAATTAATCTGTAACCTGGCGTGTGGTTAATCGCAATTTAAGAGATTTGTGTAAGTTTTTAAAATATGCAGAAAGTACTTTATGCTATCAATAGCCATTCTTCTTATTGTCAAAAAAGTGATATAAGGATGATAAAATCATACTAAAAAGATCCACTTTCCATAATTTATGTCACGCTTGAATGTTTCGTAGATTAAAGATGACGTGACTGAGGAATCTTTTAAGGGATGTTCTTTATACGCGTCCTCGACGCAGGAGATACATAGATGCCGTGAAGTATATATAATCATGTGATATGCGATAAAATTTGATGTGTAATAGATGTACAAAATGTCACAGCTATTGTTAACAATTTCGAATAGTTCATTTTGGATGTACTGGCGTTCGAACCAAGGTTCCCAGTAGTGAAAGGAAAACGAAGGACGCAGAATACAAAATAAAGCCTGCAACATTGTCTAAAAAGAACACAAGACACATAGACGCGTGTGACTGAACGACAGATCATCCAACGGTCAAAAAAAAGTTAGTTCTTTAAAACTTTTGAAATCTCCACAAATAGCGTTATTGGTGCAAGGGTATGAAGAATATCAAGGCATTGCAACTACTACCTAATGATAATCGATGACTACTCCAGTTCTATAGATCTGCAAAATAATGGCTCTATAGTGCTTTAACGTAAAGAAGATACCATGGAAAGGGTAAGTGGTCTCAGGATGATTCTAGAAGTGAAATGATTATATTAATTCGTCGTACAGGACTTAGCAGATTGAGGAGCTCTTACCGGAAACGAAGGCTTTCGTGATAGTTACACAAACCCGAGTAGAGTCAACAATAAATAAAAAAACTATACAATGAAGGACAAAACTCTTTGTCAGATAAATGCAGAAGATATTTTAACGTAGGTGAAACAATCCTGCATGCCACAAATGACGGCAATTGTCTCGCAAAGACATGAGTTCATCAGTTACTAACAACGAGAACTGGTATTGGTTGGTATCTCTCATTTAAATATTGAACTTTATTCTGGGAATCAATCAAACTATGTAAAGAAGTGCTATGGGAACTTACATGTTATAAAATGTACAGTTCAGCAGAAGTCATGAACAGGATGAGACCCAACCGTCCACGAAATGGCTGTTCCCACCGGGATAGCAAGCTTCGGTCACTGGAGGAACGGCGCTGTTCGAGTGGGAGGAGTGGGTGGTCGAGGGAGATGGACGTTACCTCGCTGCTGCGTGTAACCACAAGTATGCTCCCCTCAAGGCACCGGATCCCAACCTTACCTTCCCCCAACATCCGTCAAGCTCCGCTGATGCGCAGCCTCTCACTGGATTCTCACCCCTCACCTCACATCGTACAATACCAGACCCCACTCCATTGCATGTAGATATGCAACATATTGTTAGTTTATTACTATGTCTAATACGTGAACATGTACTGTTTAATTGTTGCTTTACGACACCGGAATTACACGAAGTACGTCGATAATAACAGCAGAGTAAGACGAGACTACGCTTGAGAATTTTGAATTTTTTTGACAAATACTCTATATTTAATCTCCATGATTTCATTTAAAAATAGAGTACGTACGTCACATTTTTAATTCGTAACATTGTTTGTCAATATAGTGCATGACATTAGCTCGTAATATTTGTCTTTCTTTATGTTCAAAGATTTGTTTTATTTTATATTTTTGTAATCTTCCGCATCAGTAATGGTTCTGGTATCATGCACTATTGCAATTGTCCTAAGTTTGATTGATATTGATGCTGTGATTTATGAGGGTGTACAGAACGGAGATATTTACGAGTCACTTTAAGTTTTCTAAATGGAGAGTCATTGCCTACGTAATTTTCCGGGACAGGACAGGGTAAGGAGTCTTTGATTTTTTCTTTCTTACAGACCAGAGATTCGTAGACTCGAAAAATGTGAATTACGAACTCAGATGTAACGATGGAATTTCTTCACGACTACATCAGTATATCTCAGAATTAAATACAAATCTGTATGATATTAGCTTCCACTTATAATTGCAATCAAGTAAAGATTGTAGACTGTTTGGACAAATGCTCGTATTTTACGATACCGAGGGGTATTCCACATCCCAACCACCAACGAAAGAAGAATACTTCAGATATATATAT
>NNCF01129284.1:102866-116070 GCA_002313205.1 Laupala kohalensis | reverse complement strand
TATATATAAACAAAAGAAGATTATTTTTATTCTTCTTCCCCAAAAAACTTCAATCAGCCGTGATTAGAATTTTGGTATCTTACCGACCTAGAATTAAATAAGCTTAATTTTGCCTGGTCTCACGGGAGTCTTCTAGGTCCCTTTCTATCGAAGCTCAAACTCTAGAGCACATAATTTCTAATCCGGCAGTAGTTTTATTTTCGAGAAAGAAAGTATTATCGAATCAGAGTGAAGAATCCCGTCAACTCGCAAGTCTAGACTCGGGGGAGTCTCCCCAGAACCCCTTCCCATAGCTTAGTGAGATATGTCTCCTCAGTTGCCTCCCGTCACCTAGCTTCCGTAACTTGCGTGCTCGCGACGGAAATACCGAGGAGTCGCCTTGTGTAAACTTGCACAAGTTACTGTGCGCCGCTGCTCCGGCTGTAGGGATGGGGATGGACGTGCCAACGGGGGAGGAGGCGCTTTAGCGTCGGTGGAGAGAAATGCTACGCGCATGGAGTAGTGGTCGAACACATCGGATCGCTAGGAACGTAGAGGCATAAGGGCTAAGATTTAAAGGCAGCAGGTGNTATGTGTGTGTGTGTGTATGTGTGTCTTAGGGCGTGGTTTAGGTACTGACGTTTACTCTTCCATCTTATCATGATAAAGGAGACACGTTGGTTTGCAGCAGAACGTCAGGTAGGGAACCGATTTTTGTCCGGAATAGGTTTAAAAAAATTCAGCCAATCTGGTTCAGTAGGAGCGAGAATCCATACAACATATTGTTAGGAATCAACATCCTATCAGCGCATCACAACCGTATGTATGATTATAAAAAGATTATACTACAAATTTTGATATAATGGAAAATACTTAATAGATACATTTACTTTATTTTATTTCTTCGACATCTACATGTTAATTTTTGTAAGTATAAACGTACAACACATTATTAAAGTAGGCAAATATATATTTGTCCATCTTCAAATAAATTTGAATCTTGCCGGTGGAATACGAGATAGATGCGACCATCCTCAGTTATGAATCGTCCCGTGATGGAACACGTTTGCCACAACGACACAACGTTGTTGATAATATTTCAATTTACGTAATATCTTACTCTTTGTAATTGAATATCTCATTGTGGCATCAACTACATACAGTTTATTCTCGCAATTCTTCTTCTGATTCAATAAGAGCTTAAAATATGTCGACCAGGACTTACAAAGATGTCTCATAAGAAAAAAAAATGAAAAAAATTAGAATATCTATGTAGAATTTGATGAACATTTCAGAGATGGGGTCAGTGAGGATCTATTAAATATAATCGATTACAATTGGTTTGATCCCGATCTAATTTTAAACCTCAAAATGGGACGTATCCAAACTATATGACTGAAAAATATGATCAGAGTAATGTTTCCCTTTCTTTAGTTCAGCTGACGATATCTCTCTGGGGAGGAAGAGAAAAAGTAGCAAAAATGAACTTACCACTGAGTCGAATTCATTTCCTTAGAACAAGTATGATTACTGACGATTTGCATGGTTGATTAATACGATACATACAACTGGAGAAGTACAATATGTAACTGACCGCGCGGAATCCCTATCAATGTGACTAACACGAGAGTGGGGGTCAACTGATCTAAACACAGTAAAGTCCTTAACAAAGAAGGACGGAACAAAGAGTCCTTAACAAAGAATTTATGTAGTCTAAAGAATTTATGAAGTCACGCCAAAGTATAAAAATTACAGTTTTCGCCGTCCCGCGAAACAACGTTTCCAATATACCTTCTTTTCTATTTTTTTCTGAGTGAAGTCCAGAACCCTTGACAGATCTATCACATTTTTCGGTGTGTGTGTCACGAGTGAAGAGTGGGTGAGATGCGGTGTTTGTTGACCGCTTGGCAGAAAACGACACTAAGCTTTTACACTTGACGATTTCTACCAATGAAGGCTACTACGTTTTACGAAAGCATAATGAGTTAGCTTGCTCCTTTGAAGTTTCATTTTTGCAATGGAATGGAAATATTTTTGAAATGCAATATTTGAACCACAAATTGGAATGATATATTAAGTTTTAAAACAGTGAACCCGAAAAATCAAATCATTAAGAATCGTTACTGGTTTCAACATTATAAACAGGATTACTGAAAAAAATCATATTCTTTATTCCCATGTTGAGTATGAAAATAATAGTTTCATTAAATGTTTTGTCTACTCTTTATATTCTGAATTAACACTTCTAAACAAAACACTATTTAAACGAATTAACGCGATTACGTAGAAAGAGTACCATGAAATAATATTAATTAATACTTGAGGATATAAATTAGAGACTTCGTCACCACAAATATGAATTAAACCTACCCCATATTTTAGTAAATGCATCTAAAACGTATAACAGAAAACTGTTGTTTTTATTATGATCTATTTAATAATGTAGATAACGGGAAAATCTTTCAAAAGACAAAGAAACATCCAAACCACATATTACTGTAAAAATTAGTTTCTTAAAGGTAATTTGTGTAATCATATTCTATAATTAATTTGTGCAAGAACTTGGACTCGTCGTTTGAAAACGTTTAGGAAGATTGAAAATGAAGAGAGAAAAAGAAGTTAAAGAATAACATTTATAAGTTAAAGAATAAATTTCAGAAATACGTTATCTTTGTAATGCTCTTACTTATATTTTGCATGCAGTAGATGATAATTCTTATTACTATATCAGTATCCCAGAAGTGTTATAGAAGAATCTGGATAATTTTATTTGTAAATAATTCGAACCTTTTTGCATAATTGAAGCATCACATACCAATTATTTTTGTATGTTTATCGTAAATAATGATATAGTGAATAGAAATATTGTTAAGTAAAATTCAGACAGAATGGCAATTATCTGAATATACAAAAAGAAATCTCCAGGAACGACGAGGAATTTTTTAAATGTACTTGCACTCTTCCAACTTCCAGGAGTATTTAGTTCTCAGGGGTTAACAGTGTAAATTTAATCAAGCTTTCCTATACATGTAAAGTACCCTCGGTATTTAAAAAAACCTCTCTCCACCTGCAACGTAAAGAAGTTATATTCGCAAATTGTTAATATTCCATTACCAACGAGATAAGCCTTCAGATATGACAAGCTATCTCCCAAAGTCCCCGCAAGGTCAGGAATTGCAATTAAAATTCACAGACAATTTAATTGTTAGTCGAGTCACACCTCCGGAGAGCAGTGGCATTTCCAGATCCTCCCCCTCAACATTTCCATTTGAACAACGTGTAAAACCTGAGAGGGATCACGAGCAGCCATTGGCTAGTGAAGGAGACAGCAGCAGCAGCAGTAACATCATACTGAAATCGTAAATCCACTATTCATTTGCATGCTAAGAGGCATCTAGTGAAGAGAGACGGGGAGAGGGAAAGACGCACTAAGGGTTTAACGTGGCTGGCTATCTAATGACAGCTTCCTCGGCCGACCGCGGGAAAAAAATTACCCTAATGAATATTCATGTGTGTAAGTGTCTTGCGCGGCTGCCTGAGTCACCGCCTGTCGGGGCAGACAAACGCCAACCCCTGCTTTAAAGACGAGAGGGAGGTCGGCCATCTCGTGACGAGATGCGCCTCACGAAAGATCTCTACAATACACGGGAAATGCTGCGGGAGAAAGAAGCACAATTCTATTCCAGAAATGAGATTCTCCGTTTTTTTTTTGTCATTTTTGTTCATTCTTAACCATGTCGAGCCCTAAACACGTTTACCGAAATTAGTGTCCGGGAAGAGATAATGCGATGCAGTATGTTACGGTAGTGGCAGACGTGGTTAGACGAAACAATAAAAATATTTGCTTTTTCCTTTAAAAGATATTAAAATATTTGTTCCAACTATATTTTTGAAAAATCTCAAATCATAGTTAATTATAATCAAATGTACGTATGCTTAAGGTTAAACACAAATAATAACCTCGAAGAATAAAAAAAACATGGTCGCAATTCAAGATTATTTTTGTGTGTGATATGCTCTATCTCGATGCAACAATAAAAATCTTTGACGCATAAATTGACTTCTCTGACAATAATAATAATAATAATAATAAATTTATTGTCAAAAAAGCAGTACAAACTGCGTATGACCACGTGGAGGACAATAAACTAATTTACTCTCCGGAAGCAAGCAAGGGACCATCCCATCAATTCCGATCAAGGGCCCTAAGGCAGAGGCGGATTCAAAAATTTCAGCAAAAGTTGCTAGATAAGATAAAAAGTTAGCTGCGAGTTATAATACATATATTATGTCAATATGTTTGTAATTTAACGCAAATATGTTTGTAAATTTACATGTACAAGTTATTTTCGAACTATAGAACAATACAAATAACTTGGATAAACCTAACAAATTTTTGATTCCTTGCCCTAAAATTAAACACAAATGACTTTGGAACTATATTATTATTCAAATCTTTCTACAAAGTAATAACTGTATAATTATATGTACCCAGCTGAGCTCCCGCTGCTTTGCTCGCGTAAATTCTGTAATATATCTCCAATTTCATTTTGTTATCATATCTTCATTAGTATTCATTGATAATGTTATCCATCAATGTTGGAGGTTATATTAGTATTGTTGTGTATCTTCAATCCCTTATTTTCACTGATGTAATTCAAAAAGAGTTTTTAGAAAACAATTTCCCATTTCACACCCTTAGGGGTGAGTTTTTGTAAAATCTTTTTTAGCGGATATTTTTGGTATTTTTTGTCACGCTCTTCTCAACCCCACCTCTAGGGATGTCGTGCACCTCATGTGGTCTGAAGGGTACATAATGCTATTGGAAATACGATTAATCATCTCAGAATACACAATAACCATGGACTTGACCTTAATATCGGTGTTTTTTCCTTATATTTACATTCCGCACTTTCCGACCCCAGCTCTAAGAATACAGTGATACTTGATATCTTGAACATAACGGCATTGCTTGTTGAAACATCACGTCAATCCTAAAACTATGTATCCACCACATTTTTATTTATTTTATATTTCATTATTAGTTTTCAATTATTTTTATCCATAAACACATTTCATTTCCACATTTCAGTGATATGAAGATATTACAAAGTTGTGAGACGTTCAGAAGAATAATCGGAAGTTGTAAATCATCTTTTCTAGATATACGTCATTTCTTCCTAACATTTGATCGAAGATATTCGAAGAAAAGTCTAAGTTACCTGAATACAACCAACAAAAATTAATATTTATAGCCAGAAACGTACCTAAATTTTGTATTATAAATTAATTTATTTAATATGCCGCAATATTTTCTTTTAGTAAAAATTATTGGACACACATGCACATAATATGTGAAAGACTCATAAATGGTAGCTGATTACACTTGTAACTGAACATGAAACATAAAGGAGAAAAAAAAAAGTTGAAAAATTAAAATTAGATAAGCTTTCTTCCTGTAAAATATTCAAATGCACTATATAAGTGTGGTATGCGTACCACTAATTGTATTTGCCGCCGTCGCAGCAGCTATCGGGACAGCTCGAGCCGCCCCGTCCGACGTCGTGCCGGGCGCGCTCAAGCGGAGCGAGCGAAGGAGGAGCCCCTCCTTCTGAAACCATACGGTCTGCGCAGAGAGCCCTCCGCGCATGGCCACCGCCACCGCCGCCATCCGGCCAACAGGTCACCGCTACCACCGCCTCCAGGGCGATAGATATATAAGGACGGCGGAAAGGCACCACAGATGAAGAGTGAAGCGGAGTGAGCAGAGAGAGTTACGAGCTACGACGATCTACAACCTTATCAACGACAACAACCACGCTGCTATCGACTTTGGATCACTCTCACGGAACACCGGAATACTGGACTGCTAGAACTCTTGAATAACGACACTGCTACGCTTTTGGTATTTTCTGTAGTCCGCTTGGCCCGGACATAATTGTTCACTGTAACAATTACTGCAATAAAACCAGTTGTTGAGTTTTAACCTGTACTTGTTGATTCGTTCCCTGACGGGACACAACAATAAGTATGTATGCACATGTGAACTTACCAAGTGTCACAAAAGTGGGGATGTGTCGACAATGATTTTAATTCATAAATATAACATTAATTACTAGTTCACGAGACTGCGCCTTTTGATAGACATTTTTGAGTAATCTTCAAATTAGTCCCTCCGTATGTTAGTGAAAGTAAACTCTTTAAGATAATATTGCATGTGCTTTGACGTATATGTTTTCTTTAGTATAGAGAATTCCACCAAAATAATGGTCACAACACAAAAAATAATAATAAATTTTTTTTGGTATTTGTACTTTGAATTTGATTGAAATATGAACATAAAAATAAAGTTTGATGCGCCTATAAATATAATGACATATCAGGTACACTAATAACAAAAAGATTAATTTTTCTGACTATAAATTGAGCTATGGACAAAATAATGTAAATGTTGTTTGAAAGATTACTATAAGAAAGTAAATGTCAGTTTGATACGGAATAGTAATTTGGAATCGAGAAAAGTAAAAAATATGGAATCGATTTCGGAAGTGAAAATTTTTGTGATCAGTACAGCACTACTCGTAAGTTTTGATATTACAATTTATCGATTAACATTGTTTTGTCAACGAGATATTTTCACTTTACACTAATATTTTACGCAAATGGTTTTAGAGTTTGATGAGTTCCCTATCTTAAAGTGGTAATAGGTGTTCCTTTTTAGGGTCCAAATGATGGAGTGTCCATCGAAAAGTCAATGAGAAGTTAAACTTGCAAATGCCCCAGTGACCATCCAGCCATTGGACCCACAAGTTTTTTTTACGACTCCACAACTAGACGCCTGAGACACGAAACCCCATGAGCGTTAAAACTAGCGACTCCCACCTTGACACACGCTCCTTAAAGTTTTATCTCTTCCAACATAAAGTCGACTCACACGAGATAACTTGTGTTTGCTACAAGAAAACACTTGCTAAATTTTCTTAACGGGTGTGTAGACACGCGATGTTCGGTCTTCTAAGAAAAATGGAACCTCGGAAGCAGAGAGAGAGAGAGAGTGGCAGTTGTGACGTAAAATATGCGGTACATATAAATACTTAATACGTAAAATACGATTATTAGCAGGATTTTATTTAAGGTAGTACTAGGAAACACGTTCGTCTAAACGCTGAGAACTATGATTATTCTCTTTATTTTTATACATATTGCTCTAAAAAATACAAAAAAGTTATTGTCAAACAAAATATTAAATTCGAATACGCAGCCATTACCCAATCATAATTATTGATCTACAGCAATTTTCGAACCCTTCTTTCTTAGCGATATTCTACAAAAGCAATATTCAATTAAAATTTTGAGATGTAATCTTAAATTTTTTATCTCTGTTTTGATGAATGAGTCAATCATGACAATGCACCATATATTTTAACTCTTTATCCCCCACTTTGCATTAAAATATCAGAAATTCCAGGCATTGGTTTTCGATATACTCTTTAACGATCTTTACATGAAAAATCGACATATCTCAATTAGTTCTTGAGATTTAGCGGAAAAATATCCCGCGTCCTTAGCACGAATGCAAGTACGTAAATATTCCACCGTTTTGTACCCATTAAAAATGGAATATAGAAAAATCCATATATTCAAGTTAACGACGTTTATCTACAAAGATCATATCTCAATTTGGCCGAGATGAATGGTTTGGTTTAATGAAAGTAGCGAAAACTAAAGTCCCATTTCCTTCAAAGTTACCTCATTAAAATCAGAAATTAGTAAAATAATTTCTTAGTGTTCCTTCGAGAAACGAACGAAACGCTCAGTAAAAACTATCGCAATAAATATTGTGAACTATCCAAGGTCGTTTAACTTTACTTAACCCTCCGATGGATGCACCGTCGCACTGAGTGCGGCAAACGTGTTCTACCTGTCGTGAGACGGGCTCAAATGTCACGCGAATCAGAAGCGCTCGCCTAAGCGATACGTACAGACTGAACGCCAGCCACGATATAAATACGCCAGACATATGCGCTCGCGAGAGAGAGAGGGCGGGGTATGAGACATCACTCCGCTTGTCTTAGAACTGACCCTTCTCGGTTAGAATTGACTTCACGATTTCAGTCGAATTCTTCAGATCTCGCTTTCTTTCGATCTGAATTGACTCAACGGTCTCAGCCGAACCTACTCTCTGAAGCTACCTATACCCAAATCACAACGCCATAAGATGACGCAAGAATCGCTCTGCGCTCCATCAGTATTGCTACCTCGTCGCCGGACGCTCCACGCCGCTGCTCGTTGCGCGAGGTGAGTTTGGGTCAATGGTGAGAATGAATCTGTCATTACTCCTTTTCTCCTTTCGTTATATCAATAGGGTTAGGGCATCTTCCATTTCCTTTCTAACCAGCTCCCCTTAGTCAGACGACACAAGCTCCCCCCCCCCAACCGCTTACGTCGGAAGCCACCGTCGCCTCGACTTACCTATAATTTTCGAATCTGTGAACTTGGTGGGCTGCATCTTCTTATGCTTTGTGAGATTTTTCCTTCACTGTTAGTTATCCAATGCCTTTTGAAAAGTGCCTTGCGAGTAAAGCCGCACTGAATCAAGCACTCATGTAAGTCTTTTCACCGCACAGAGGGTAATACGCACCCACTCGCGTTTGTATTTTTCACATCACTTGCCAGGTAAGTATTATTTACATATTCTTTCTCAATTTATTCATCATTATCGCACTTTTCTTATCAATCAATAACTAATCTTTGCTATTAAATTTGTAATAAACGAGTGTAAATGTTGATATCTTGTGTTATATGTGTTTAGTACCATTTTCTACCTAAAAAGTTATATTTTTTAAGTTTTGTTCTAAAAGAGATTATTTTTGAACTGTTTTACTATATAATGGACGAAATGAGGACTATTTTGTTTCTTTTCAGCTCAACTATAAGCTGATTTTGTTTCTAACATTTAAGTCCCTAATCAGTTTGATTATATTGTGAATAGAATGAACGAACATTTGCATGTAACGTGCTCATATTGTTTTGCGATAGCAACTTTTCTTCGTTCTCAGTACGTTTGATTGTTTAATTTTTGTATGTTCCACAATCCGTTTTCAAAATTCTTTCCATGTCACTTGATTTTTTATCATAATCAAAATTCGAGACAAAATTACTTGAATATAAAATACATAATATGTTAGTTTTAACCATTTACAATTGTAAACCCTTATACACATTAAGGAAATCGGAATAAGATTTAATTCTACGCTGGCACGCGCCCACTTGCGACACTGTATAAGGCGCACCCATCGGGGGGTTAATTATTCTACATTACGTCTAAGTTTGGTGTTCCTATCTCAAATACTTTTTCTCTGCGTCAAAGTGAAGGAGTAATTCAGTTACTCAGAATAATGCCACTTACATTGTTAGATATCATGAATTAGTGAAAAAAACATGATATTAATTGCCAGAAACAAAATGAAACCATATTTACATTAACGAACTCCACATTCGTTTGAATGACAACCGAGTTTCATTTGCTATCTAATCGGGCAACGCTGTTTTCTTAACTTTCGAGAGGTGACCATAGTGGAATAAGTTAAGATGTGCTATTGCGCATCCAGGTGGAAGGAACTGTTGGCTAGCCAATGAAACGCAAGACACATTTTGAGAGGGATGTTGAACAGATTTATGTAATATGTTTCACTACGCTGTTAATACGATTGTTATGAAGCGATATCCAAATACTCCCACTACGAAAAATGCCTTGAATATGATTGGCTGGCATGGCGATACTCGGGACGAGCACACGTTGTCTTATTTCATTACGGGACGTGACCGTATTGTTCAACGCAGACGGTGGGTTTTTTCATAAATTCGAATGTCGTGACACGTAGCATCGTTGCCATGTACTAAAATACTCCGGTCACACTACAAGGATAAGTATGATGACAGAGTCTAAGTGTTTCGTAATTCATGTGTCACAATTAGGAAAATATTTGTGAATGTCTGGTTATATGTAGATAAAAGCGGGGAGACAAGATGGCAAGAAAGAAACGAAAAGATCGAGAGACAAGAGAGTGGAATATACCGACCTCCTCATGGTGGAGATGGAAACGTGCTGCCGGCTAACTGGAGCAGCCTAACAAATGGCAATAAAGGACAAACGACAGGCACACATTACAAAACAGAAAGAGAGCAAGAGAAATGCAAGAATGAACAACCATGGTAGAAGTCTCGGAACACCGTAGACAGAGAGGAAGAAAATGAAAAAAATGTGAAGTAAAAAATATTTCGGAGAACGTGCCACAGAGTAAATTAAATTTGAGTCACATTCGTTTTTCAAAAAATAGTCTAGTTTTGAAAGTAAATATTTTCGAACACGCCAAGTATTTCACAATGATTAATTATATTGTTTTATTAAATGACTGACGAAGCATGATTTTTTTGTTTAAATCCAAATAAATAAACTACTGTAAATTCTATCTTTATTTTCGTCGATTTCAGACAGTTTTTCTATGACGTTTTTTCACATTCGTATTTCCTCTTCTGTTGTATTTCCTTAATATTTAAAAATACGTATTTCATGGTTTCTTCTGACACACTCTGTAGTATCTTAATGATTGTTAAATATAACTAAGTATATCATACGTGAATAATAATTACAAAGTGTATATATTATTGGAAAAACAGAAAACACAAAAACGTGAAGCACACATTTGAAGAAACGGCTTCGACATTCGCCTTCGTCAGTCACGTAGATGACTTGATGATTCTACCTTCTAAACTATCTCATGGCTATCGTTTTAACAGACGAATTATAATTTCTATGGTACACATCATATTCCACATTCCGACCGGTATTCTTACATAATATTCTAAAATCACATTTTAGTTTGTAAACTTTTCTACTTTCATGATTTTTATCCTTGTCAATTTCAAAAACGAAATACAAATATATGCAGTTTTCAGTTTTGAGTGCAAATATGCACGTAGCTGTAAATTATTTCATACAGGTAGAAGGAAAATACATACGATGATTTTCTTACACAGTACGCATAATAAACATAGCACATAGTTAATTTGAATTCTTTAGTTTTCATGTCACTTTATATTTGTTTGAAAATAATGTTCTTCACAGCCTTTATTTAATTTTGCTTCTCCGATTGGGTCACTTGGATTATACATTTAGTGGATTGTCCACCTTACGTAACTCATCTGAACTTTGGCGGACACATCACTAAATTTCATAGTCAGGAGTCACGCGATTTCCCAGCTCTTGTATTTCATCAATATTAACCATATGTCGAACTGAACTTGCAATTAACCATAAGTTGTACTGTACTTGTAATTATCCTTAAGAAGAAACCCTAGAAATTTCACAATAATTTAATTAATTACTTTTTTCTGATTTCCATGCCACAGACATTCCGCAGAACTCTCTTTTATAAGTATAAATTCCTGATTTTAACCGCGTAACTCTCGTTACAAAACCACTTCTGCCCGCGTTGAAGAGACAAACCCCATCACCATATCTACTGACTCCTCCGACGTCACCAACACTAGCATCTGTCACCGTACCGCATACGATTACACGTCCAAGTGATGTATGAATTTGACCTCGTGTCTACGACGCGCGTGAGAGAAGCAGTATCTTCTCCAACATTTTGTTCACGATAGCACCTCTCTTCTTTACGACAAGTGATGTGTCTCTTCGTCGTATATAAAGTTTTAAGAAATAGGAGATACGTGGTATCTGCTCCTTCATCCTTCTCAATCTTCTTGCTCTCCTTTTCTTGCAGTGAAAGAATGTCTACTAGCGCGAGTCGTAACACGTACATTTAAAAATGAATTACATATTTAAAGGCACACACACACACACACACAAAAGAATCATATTAAATAAGGAATTTTTCTGTTTTTACAACAATATCAAGCTGAGGATTCGCATACGTGTCGTAATTTGTGTGCAAATATTATTTCTCAAATCGATTAATATCTAGTAAAAGTAACGCAATGTATACAATATTTTATAACATATTCATAACATTTGTGCCTTTGTTGTCAGTACCTCGGGGGTTAAGATCTCTCGGAGGTTATTCGTATTACCTTTTTTCATGTACGGCTATTTTTTTATAAACATGCATGGAATATTCATAATAATAATCCATCTTACGTATTTTTCGTCACTATAGGTGGTATTGCAGTATGTTACATCTTTACATTGGAGTTTAACAAATTATTTCAATTTACATCACTAAACATCTACTCAAAGTATTGAAGTGAAATTTTAACGATTGTACTCCTTAGATATAAGCAACATTAAGCGTTTGAGCTGAAAAACCACAATACCAGAAAAAGGGAATTTGCTGTTTATTTTATATTTATTTTTTTATATCAAATTGATTTTACAACCAATACGTTACCACATTTATCTTTCATTTACAATTTATCTCGTATTTTGCAAATTGAGGAATAATTCTTACCACACGCCTTCAAGCTTAAATCCTGAGGCACCAGTTATTATATTCATCAATGTGTTATTCATATGGAGTGAAGCACAATTCGAATCTCTCAGTCACCTTCACCAAGTTCTAATTTTGACGAAACTTATCAATATTGACTTAGTAGGCTTTCACGACCTACGGATAATTTTTGGGCTCTCCCAGTGATGTCAAATTGAAAAACCGACGTTTTGGACGCCATTCTTTTTCTAATATTTTTGCCGAGACAAGCAATATCGCAGGATATCAATATTAAGATTAATGAAAACATCACAGATTTTGGGAGATCGATCACCAATTAGATTTTACTCGCATCACTCACACATCAGCAACCGTGAAAAAATTGACAATTTTTGAGACATATTGAATAATTTAATTGACATGAAATAATTTTATTTCAAAGCGTTATACTCCTTCAACATCTCTTTTTCAATTCCAGTTGCATAGAAGAGATTGTCTTTTTTTGTTTAAAAATTATGCAGCGCGGTCGAAAAGATATACAAATCTACATGGCTGGTGAATATGAAATGTCGACATTGTTGGCTACAATGTGAATTTTACATGTTATCCACTCTGATTAACTTCCACATTTTACCACTCCACCAAGAACTCGATTTTCACCCAGAATTTTCGACAATGAAATTAATTAGAACCTTACTTATTTTACGAATGACAAATAAGCGAATAATGTAACGTTTTTAATTGAGAGAAAAAATATTTTCTTTTTGCATCTC
>NNCF01129284.1:79616-102447 GCA_002313205.1 Laupala kohalensis | reverse complement strand
TATAAGAGACAGCGTCTCGAGAAACAAATTGAAATAGCTTTACAAATACATATCGCACGATTGAGGTATTATGCCAATGAAGGTCTCGGGACCATAATTTAGCAGCAAGTACGTACATTTAGACGGTTTTCGGGACTCGCAAAGACCGATTCGGCAACATTCCTTTGAACGCTAGAGCGGTTTACAACCAACCATTATAATCACGCTTAATATTCTCACTTACCTCCCTCACTATTCGTGACTCAGTATACCATTTATGTAACCGACTTCTCTCACGGCGTATGTAAAATCTGGCTGCTGGCTGCTCTGTGAGCTCGCGTGAGCTGGCGACCCGACCCCACCCGACCCGTCTCCTAGCCAGCAGCAGCAGCACCAGCGCTTTCGCGACCATAAAAGACGACGACGTCCCCATAAAGAAGGAACAGGGCCCCGCGTCGACCCTTATAAGCGACGCGCCAGTAAAATATGCAATCATGCGCGACCCCACACCGGTCCGTCACGGCCTGCCGAGGCGACAGCGCACCCACCCACGCGACCCGGTCGCTTAGAGGACGGTACGAGGGTCGTCGGAGGAGAAACAAGAATGTAGGAAAAGGATGAATAGTTTTCAGTCGTCGAATTTTACGAAAAGGAATGAATCAAATGAGTGCTCGGCGTTAAAAAATTCGAATCTGCTCGGCTCGACTCCCTCCCAGCAAAATTAATGCTAAGAACGGGTAGAAATTTCAATTCTTGACCCATCTCGCCGTGAACAAGATGTATATTACACTTTTTACATTGTAATGCCGTAATACACCGAAACCATTGTAGGTGTAACGCACCAAATGTTTGAAACTTAGTTACATGAACTATGGCAACCTGGAGAGAATACACAACATAATAATATAACGATGTGTCGCTCATACTGTTTTATAATTTACAGTACTTTCTGGTCGAGAACCTTCAACTATTAGAGAGGGTAAGGGAGTAAACGTTTGTTTCATCACGTATCTCTCAAATGCATCGATGTCAGAACACGAATGCAGGAAAGTGTAGTGTTCGTATTTCGTTTACGCGAAAACGCTTGCTTATTCAGATGTTCGTCAAATAACTAATTTACAAAGATATAAAAGTCGTACCTGTAAGGGATGCTCTGCTACGAAATAACGCATCGATACATCAGACAAATCTTGATACTAAAGATCTTCCGGGTCCCATAAGCAAACATGGTAAATTTGTTGTATCCATTTCTTCACATTTCAAATGTAATCAAATCACATCATAAACATTATACTTGAGTGATAAGGGTTTGGAAGAAACGATTTTTTCTTTAGTTTATATGCTTGTTTTAGGCGCTACATAGATCTAAGTATCGTTTTCACAGTTCGTAGGTTTTTTCCTCCTTCCCCCTCCCACAAGGTGCGAAAACGTGGTTATGATGTTTTTATTTTATTTTTTCTGATCAATGGCTGAATTTTAATATATGGAATATTGCTTTAAGGTATGTGATTAAAACACTAATTTAGGGAACTTTTTCAAGATCAAAATCATTTTTTTAAAATTTCGGCTTTTAAAAACGTGGAGACAACACACAAAAAATTGAAGCGGAAAATTAATAGATGCATTAAACAGTATTAAACTACTTTTTATACTAATAAAACATCAATTGTTTCAATTTCTTATTGTGGTATGCTAAGATAAGAAAGTTAATTTTCCCTTTCTTTGCGATTTCTGCAGTTATCTACGATTTTCTACCCACCACATTATCTCTAATAATATTTTGGGTTTACAGAAGAAAATAGGTTATTATTGGAAAAAATTATACTATTTTAAACTCAGGTAACTTCATTAAACATCGTAGAATAATGCGCCTATTTATGGATTTGTTGTTTTCAAATACACATTATGTGGATACGAATTACTTAATGAACATATCTCATAATAAAAAATATCCTATTGCTTTGACTAGTAATTCATACAAGTAAAGCACAGAAAACTACGTGCTTAACAACATGCGAGACCTCCCGAAAAGGAAATTAGAATATGGGAAATACGTTAACATGAAAATTCTCGAATTTCTAATTTCGAAGACATTCTTTTCAATTTTTCAACTCTGTCATGTTAACTTTTCTTTATCATCTCAGATCTATTTTTATCAGAGAGATTTATCTAAGCCCTATTTGGGAAATATGTCGAAACTTCTTTGTTCGTTCTTATAGCTAAAAACGAAAATATGCTAAAAGAGATGCACACATAATCTACAGAAATATTCTCATGCAAAACGGTGTATCATACTATAAAATCTCCCATGCGCCTGTGAGAATTAATAAACCGACAGATTCCTTCGCTTCTTGAAATGCTAACGCGCCGCTTGAATTTCAAAACCGTCTGAAGCACGTCTTCCCAGCGAAAATCTGGCGTCAGTCAATAAACACGCGCGTCGCTGTCATCTGCTCACGACGGTAGAGAGAGGGAGGGTCGTAAAGGCAGACCGTTGTATCGCACGCTCTCATGGGCAGTGAGACGCCAAGATGCGGCGGTGGAGAAAGCCATACGCATCATGTGTCGGCAACGTCGATATTCTAAGGAAATGTTGGTCGATCATAGACGGCTCAAGGGTAGGGCATAAACGATCTTAGACTCCCCCACAAAAGATAACGCCAAAATTGAATAGTTCCATCTGTATAAAGAAGTCTTAAATTAGACGGTGTAATTTGCCGCACTTACGGAAATAATGAAGCCAAAGAATCTTTCTAAAAATAATTTTAATGAAAGAAAATGTGGTTAAAATGAGCTCAAAACTTCTCCACATGTTAATTTATGAAACACATTTTAATACAAAACTTGACTGTCCCATTCTCACCACGTCTTGGAATAAAATCTGGACTTCCAGGGTAACATGCTGCAGCCTTCTTCGGTGTTTCTTACACAGTAGTTTCGACTGGTGTTACGATATAGCCGAGACGTCAAATTTTTATTTCAAGACGCGCCGCCTACCGGACAGCCACGTGATACAGAATTCCAGCCACGGAAACTTCTAAGAACTCTTATATTCATCGGATTCCTCCCTATTTTTTGTGAAATACTTTCGAGTTCAGTATTAATAATGTTAAATTTATAATCGGTCAAGAATTTGAAAAGTTGCCGTCCATATTTTTTGTCATTTACGCCAAAATTTTTAAGTAAATTAACTTTTTTCTAAAGTACATGCATAAAAAGAAAATATAACTTTCCGCAAACAAATTTGATGTTTTCCCGGCACTATCACTTGGAACGCTAAAACGAAGGCTCGCCTGCCATTCTTCCATTTAGTGAGAACCCTCAGACCCCACAGTAGTGCGCAGAATCCTATTCTCCTTTTATGGGACAATAATGACTTTTACTTCAAATAACAATTAACGCCCATTATATAATAAATAAATAATTCAAGGCTTACGATCTTCAGCAGATGAACACTATATATTTAGTGATTTAAAAGCTCACTACGTTGCGGCTTCATGTTCAAGTCGTCGTCAGGTGGCACAAATTATATTATTATCTCCTTGTCATAATTTGTACTATCGGTTCGGAAAATGTATCTGTGTCTCTAAATGATGTTGGAGGATCGTGTGACTGAAGACACCTGCGTAGAGCCAGTAAAGAGATGATCAACGCTGGAGGGGGACAAGAGCTCCTCGAATTTGCTGATTTATTTCAATTAGATTTCTTTAACGGGAAATACGGTGAAGACATGGAAGGGCATTATACATTTAAAAATAGTCACGGAAGTAGCGTTATTGACATTGCGCTGGGATGTAAAAGAACAACCGAACGGTTAGTGAACTTCAAAATTGGAGACAGAAGTGAATCGAACCATCTCTCATTAAATATTGTCTTGAAATTGAAATTGAACAAATCCTCGCAACATCTTCAAAATGACCCGTTACAAATGGAATGAGGAAAAGATAGAAGAATTCGCGGTGGCGCCAGTCGCGCAAACCGCAACTATTCAAACCTGTGTGATGCAGGTAAAGCAATATTAAGAACGCAACAAAAAGAAGGAAAACTGGTTTGACTCCGAATGTTACAATAGCCGCAGAAGAGCTACCAAAGCTCTGCAAATTTATCGTATACTTGGCACTCAGGCAGCTCGTCAAAGCTACGTTATATATTCACAAGAAAATAAGTTTTTTCTCATAGATAAGAAATGTCGTTGGCAAGCAAATGAAATCAAAAGAATAGAAAAGATTCTGAAAGCAACAAAGGGAAGCGCGATAAAATCTTCTGGGAAACAACGCGATAAAATCTTCAACGAGGGAAAGAAGTAATATAACACCCAATTAGTGGTTAGAATACTTTAAAAATCTTCTATGCCGTCAACAATCGATGCAATTAAGTGAAGGAGAAGTAGTTACTTGCGGATTTGTTTCAGAGTGGGTTGACGAACTAGATCGTGATATATCATATGACGAAGTAAATCCTGCTGTAAATTCAATAGATAACAAAAAAGCATCAGGGATTGATGGATTTCCACTTCAGTTTCTTAAGGAACTATGGCGGTTAGATCCGAACATAATTCTCGGGTTATTTAATAATATACGAGACTCAGGTGTTTACTCGTCGGTTTGGACTAAAGCTGTTCTGATACCTATCATTAAACGAAAAGGGCATATTCACTCGCCAGAAAACTATCGTAGTATCTCGTTACTGCCAATTTTAGGAAAAACATTTTGTCGCGTAATAAACGAAGGACTGAAAAAGTGGTGTGATAAAAACAAGGTCATATCCCCTTACCAATGCGGTTTCCAGGATGGAGTCTCTACTATGCATAACGTTATCATCCTAGACACTCTCATTAAGAGAGAAATAAACTTGACAAGAGGTAAATTATATTGTGGGTTCGTCGATTTAAAAAAAAGCGTTTGACTCTGTCAATAGGGAAAAGTTACGGGTCAAACTAAGCAGCAAGGGAATTTCTCCTAAAATGATAAACTTACTTCATGGAATGTACAAGGATGTCAATTTCTGTGAGAGATGTGACAATGGTGACAACGTAAGAACATCACTGGGTTGCATACTATCGCCTAAACTATTTGTTCTGTTCATCGATGATATTACGGAAACGCTGAATCAGTCGGATATTATGGCAACGGAAATAAATGGATCATGTGTCCCTGGACTTCTTTACGCCGACGATCTAGTTATGTGCTCGAAATCAATGAAGGGTCTCCAAGAGGGTCTAAACACACTTAAAAAGTTCTGCTCTGATCTTTCACTGAAAGTCAATGTATCGAAAACAAAAATTATAGTTTCCAAAAAACGGTACAGTGTATAGTAAAAATGAAATTTGGACATTCGGAAACCAAGAAATTAAAATTAAATTAAAGATGCACGCGTAAAAGGCATGGCTACTCCCAAAATAATAAACCAAATGAGATACAAAATCCCTGAGATCCAAGTCATTGTGTGTGATAAAGTATTTCGTGGTGTACGTACGCCAGCCATGACATACGGGGTTGAAATTTGGGGACTCCAATCAAGCACCAAAATCCTTGAATCTGTAGTAGCAAATTATTTGAAAGATATTATGCGATTATCTCATAACTCTGGAATTTTCAAAGAATTTGGATACTTAGGAATTAGTGTTGAAATTCAATTGCATGCAATAAAATTTTTCGTTAAATTATTAAAATGCAGCCACATGTCTCCGCGAAGAGAGTTTAAGAGAGTATCCAACGGGGTGGGATGGAAAAGTAAAAAAAGTTCTTGTACCGGATGGGCCTGGGTAACGTGTGGGAAGAATTTATCTACAGTGATATTATATGTATCGATAAAATTAAAAGAAGGATAATGGAAATACAGTCGCTAATACTCGAAACAGATCGGTTGGATAAAATATCTCTTTCTCTACAAAAACTTCTCGACTCAGGCTGAGTTTAGGGAAAACTATCTAGATCAGTTAGTGATGAAAGCGCGATGTGGTCTAGCTTGGTTTCGAACGGGTGGTTGGGCTATTAGCAAAATAAGAACAATCGAGAGGAACACCATCTGCGTTCTCTGCGGGGAAACAGACGATTGGGTACATATTCTGTTAACGTGCGAGGCGACAGAAAGATGGCGTCTAAGTTGGATTCAAAGGGAACGTTTGGAACAGGATAGAAATGAACGATTAGGAATTATAATACTAAGGAAGGGCCACAATGAACCAAGGAACTATTAGGTATTTTTCTATGGTGCGTGAGGGTAATAAGGGAAAAATTAATTCACGAATTTGAAAATAGATAAATATCTAATCAAAATAGTTTTACCGTTCTTTGTTTTTTCAGTTGTTTCTTAAGGTAATATTTTTATTTGTGTGTCATCAGAGTGTGCGTGAAAAATGATTCTGCCGGAAGGATATGTACTTTCTTTCCCAGGAAAACATCGCAGGGTTGCTTAACGAATACTCCAGTTGCAATCTTCCGCTTACAATCGTAAAACATCACAACTTTCAATATATCCGCCAAATGCCACTTATGCCTCTATTCTTATCGTTTATTTATTTCTCTACCTAATAATCATTTAGTCGCGATTACCCGTTAATGCAACTAGAAATTCGTCAAGAGTAAAACGAGGGTACAGTACGCACAGCCCCCGGCAATCAATGACTCTTTTAGCGGCAATCAAGGACTCTTTCTGCCCCGCCAATATAATACGATAAATCTCTAAATATTGTATTTCTCTTTATGTACATGTAAATAAAGCCCATTTTGATTTGATTTGATACTTGTCAATTATTTACAAATTTAGGAATAGGACAAAGTTAAGAAAATGTTAAAAACCTTTTAGATATCAAATACCTTCATGTATGCACATACTTTTCATAAAATTATTACTCGCCTGGAGTAAACAGATTAATTGTGAGAGAACAAACAGCAATATCACGTGTAGAATGTGGATAACGGATGATGAAGGATTTGCGATGGAAGGGAGTGTTGCGAGGGAGTATTGCAGAGACAACCTCCCACTCGTCGCCAGCAGCGAGGAGGGCCACAAGGGGAACACGAGTGGTTAGGAATGCTGCATAATGCATGACGGACATTGCTCCGCCATGGCTCCGCTAGGAGCACTGCGAGTACGTTTCGAAGCGGAGTGAATCGAGTGGTGAGGGGCAACGTATAAAGGATCCCGCACTTTCTCCGCAATACGCTTTTCCTCCGTTATTTTCAAATTTATTAAAGTTCTCTCTTTCATACGTTAGTTTGTCACTAAGTCTAACACTATTTCTGTACGAAATCCATCATAAAACTAGATAAACTTACCCAACGCCACTTAGCAGTTTTTGTAGATTTTTTATTATCCGTTTCACACAATTTCGCGATATTTGATACATATGACACCAAAAAGTGATGTATGTTCCAATCACAAAAACAAGACAAAAAAACTATTTGTTCATTTTTCATCTGAAACTATCCATGCGATCAACCTCCCTTGGTGGCATCAATGCTCATCTATACCTCAGGGACGTTTACACAAATATTTTGTTGAAAACGTTTCACACACCGAACGTTTTGATATAACCTTAAAGAGTAGGTACTGTTCTTTAAATGAAGAGATAATGTTTATTAACTGTTTATGGAATGATACCTACAATATATACCACAATTTACCGCTGTTATCAATTACTAATACTTCTGAACATTTCAGAAAACACGCATATTGTCAAAGTACTAAGGTTGCTCAAGTCACTTTGAATTGTTCATGGTCCTAGAGAAAGTCAAATCAAAAAAGTATATATAAACAAAAGTTACTATAAAATGTAAAAAGTTACTCTGAAATAAAGTAAATATTTTGTATAATTATTGATATTTTAATATGCTATATTCCTGTATCAAAAACAAATCATAACTTCAACCTTTACAAAAATTGAATGCGTACAGATTATCTTCTTTAAATAATCATCCGTTGTTCAAAGAGAATTTTTTGAACCGCCCAATAGTTTGTCGTATACAAGGAAGTTAAACTACCGATACCATTTCTCCCCTGATTTCCTTTCTGCTTATTTTAAACGGACATTTCCTCTTCGTTCCTCCCCGTTTCCTTTTCCTTCGCGTTTTCGAGTTCCCTTTACACAACCTCATCCCATTAAAACCTGTCTTAAATCGACTCCGACCTTCTTTACCCCTACCTGCTCTCCGGTCTGTGGGGTTCCTCTTTTAGCTCGCCATTATATAATGGCAGGGCTATCATGCTCGCGTCTCACGACAGCCTCCCCGTCACGGCATAAATTCTCTTTTCAATTAGGCTGTATTTCCAGAGCAAAGCGGAAGGAAGGGAAGAAGAAAATGAAATGTGTTGTGAGGAAATTTGAGGATGTTAAGGTAGACGGAAAGCTGACATCTTGTCGCCTCACTTCGTTGTAAAATCTCGCTTCATCTTTAGAAGTAGACGCGTTACGGCTTTAATCCGAGTACCGGTTTAATTCGAAAATAACTGATCCCTTAATTAATTCGAAAATACACGATAAATTAATTCAGACTTGTAAGACCGATATCTGTGGTCTAAATGGACGTTTCTGAACTCCCTTTTTTCCATGAGTTCTAGGATGGTCTAAGATAAAAACAAAGCTCAAAACCTCACGTAATATACTCTCATAATTCTCATATCTCCCATAACTAAAATATAGCTTGTTTTACAAGAGTAAATAATTTTTTTATCCGAATAAATTCCTTTCAGCATCTCAATTAATCGTTGTTTTTCTGTCCCCTTTGCCTTCCAAGACATAAGAGTTATGATCTTTTCTTCATTTATTTTTGACCTTTGGTCACCTTGTCTGTTTGTTTTGTTTTTTTCGTTTTTATTTTCATTATTCAAATTCCAGTTTCTCGGCTGTTATGCCATTACCTGGGTTACTTATCTTTATTTCTCGTTTTTCATCTTTGTTTCTTATTGCCGTCGCCGAACTAAAAGGCAATGTTCCCGTTACTAACTGCGGGGAGGTGGGATAGCATTGTAATAAAAGATTCGTAATACTAATTTTCTTTATTTATCTTAACTTGATTGTGATTCTTGGTCGCCACTGAGGCGTTATCCATCCCTGGCCACGGGGATACGTGCGCATTATCTACTTTCCTCGACCACCTTTTTCATCGTTATCATTTTCCCAACATACTCTTCAAACAATTCATACTTATTTTTTGTGGNCATACTCTTCAAACAATTCATACTTATTTTTGTGTTATTCATCAATCTTTCTTTGTGCCCTGTGATGAATACATCTAATCGTTTATAATTATTCAAGTATTCCGCTCGCTCTCCTGCGTAAAGCGGTCAAAATTCCACAGTAAATGTTCTACCGCTTCGTGTTCTTCCGTGCACATGCACTCATCGTCCGTTTTCCTTTTAAATCTTTCGAGATAGTCTCCTATATTACCATGTCCTGTTAATACTTGAGTCAATTCTTTTGTTGGCTAGAACCATTTTTTATTCTTCTTTGCGTAGTACACATTTGGGATGTATTCTTGTTCTTCCTGTTTGACTCCTAATCCATCGTATTTACCAACCTGTCATTAGTGCCTTTGTCTCATAATTTTTGTGCTTTTTNAACCTGTCATTAGTGCCTTTGTCTCATAATTTTTGTGGTTTTTATTTTTGCTCCATAATGTTTACAGATCTCTCCATAAATAAAATAAAAATATTGTCATTTTCCGGACAAAAATTTAAATTTGTATATAGTCTTTTAAAATATTTTAAAATAGACGAGACCAATGAAATCAAGCTCAATCGGCTGAAATTCCACCCCCTTCGACAAAGAATATTCTTTTGAATGACTCATATTCACCTTCTCATAATGTAGCTGCGTATTAAATGAGGGAGTTCAACTCACTTCATCAATTATTAACATTCGCATTCTTTGTATTTGACTTTATTTTTACCCATTAAATTTGTTTTGATAATGAAAATTTATTTATCTCTTGGTTCTGTATGTAGTTCTATTTCAAGCTGACCTAATATAGCAAGTAGAAAAAAAGCGGACTCGACTTCAACACAACAACGAAGTGTGTGTGGGAAGGATTACATCCTTTATTGCGTTGATCTAATAAAATTATCATCAACATCATTACACCAGTTGCTAAGAACTAATTAATTATATTTACTAACAACTATAGTGCGGATAATTTGAGTAATTAAAATATTTGAATATTATGTCTTTTTTTCATGATGTTATTAACGCAACTATTCCTCTTCATTAGCTCAGAGCTAGCGCGCTAGCTTGCCACGGAGATATCCCGTATTCGATTCCCGGAAGAGTCAGAAAAATGTTTATCTTTTCACTTCTATGTCACAGTTCATATATCTATGATGATTGAAAAGTTTACCCTCTGCGGTTCTGTGATAATACTCGGATACGGTAATCTAGATTCCGTCTACATGCTGTTTCCCCAAAAATTATCCACGATGTGTGTCTAGTGAGTGAGTAAACTCACATAGAGTTGTGTCTTACAAGCATTCGTCATCGTGATCTTTAGTTGGCCGAAACGGGAAATACATACATATAATTGTTTTATTTTAGCTCGCTCGTGGTTAAATTATATTTATATACTCAAATAATTAAATTGACTAACATAAAAACTTACAACATATTGGCAACTATAAATACCCTAATATTGGAAGCAATATTATATCGTCGATCAGATATATTTTTTTGTGAAGAAAAGTATTTCGCTAAATGTTGCATTCATTGTTCTCCTTCTGTGAAAAAGAACGTTTAAACTTTTTCAGACTTTGGATTTCCCAAACTTGGTAACAGTGAGAAGATGGTGGCGGGATCATACGGGTGTTGGACGGAATAAAAATTGAAGGGAGACAAAATATTTCAAAGTAGTCGGGAAAGGGGAGGGCAATTCTACTCATGAACCCTTATTCCAATACTTTATCATATGATTTTCATTAGAGTAGTAGCCATAAATAACATTATATTAACTCCCTCTGAACTGAATATTATAAAGGCTTTTGAATTTTTTATACGATTAACGCAGACGAGGAAGATTATTTTTGATGGCAAAAGTTTTATGAAGTTTGACAAAGTCTATAATCCGCACGAAGAGAATTTTTAATTCAGATTTTACAAGGCGCTGTCTGTTTCACAGTGTAAAACAATAGCTATTCAAAGTTGTACTGAAATGTACATATTAATTCTCTGCAATTCCTTAAAAAAGTTTTTCGCAAGAAGCGAAACGGGAGAAAAAAGTAATAATAAAAAGTTTTGCTTATTTCAAAGCGATGTTGTCAAGTCATCTGCCTTTTCGTGCTTCATTTAAGACGAATGAGAAAGAGACACAATAGCTGCAAACAAATGAACAAACTCGACGATAACTGGAGAAAATATTTAGATCTGGTTATTCGGCACATAGTAGAAGTCTTCTCACATCCCTTCATCCCCATGAAGTAATCCCCATTCTTTTTATAAAAATTCACATTTTCCCATAGAACTACATTTTTGTTGATTCATGCGAAATAAAACCCTCTACTGATTTTTTGCTTCTACTGGTTGTGTGATCTCTGATCCTACAACTGTAAACTGTCAAACACATTGAAATATTAGAATCTCTAATAGTACAGAAACCGAGATTTAACGAATGAACAGGTGGTGAATATGTAATTTCTGTCGAATAAGTTGTATTGCGACAATATCCGCCATGGTCATGTAATCAATCTACTTATAGTTCGTGTGATCTTGGATTCACGAATAAACTTCTTAACAATATTATTTGTGGAACAGAATATTGTCTGAAATTTCTGCCTGAATCTAGAATAATAAAATTATTCTAGAATAAAAGGAGGGAACAGAGAGTTAAATATCTGAATATAGAATAATAAAATTTGTTAAGCAACCTAAAAATGAACATTTTACAATATTTATTTTGATATTCAGTTTAACTCAAAGTTTATACCCTTTGTCCTATAAATGTACGTAAGTAGAAAAAGGAATATTGGATACGTACATGACATTGAATTACACACTAAAAACTTACCTTGTCACAAGAAAGACATCTGGTTTGAAACTAGCAAAATAATAATAATACTACACTTCAGAATTTTCATCTGAGGCTAAGTTACTAGTCTCAGTTACTAGGCTAAGTTACTAGGCTAAGTTATTAGTCTAAGTTACTAGTCAAAATAGTCAAGGTAGACAGCTGTTGCTACCGTTCCGAACGGCATGTCCTACTCGTTGCTGGGCGAGTCTCCTTTTCTTGGTGTGGTACTATATAAATCGTATATTCGTGACCGATAACACTCTTGTTTCCCCTAACATTCATTCCACCACTTCATTTGCCCCTCACATCATCCATACATCACCCACCTCAAGAAGATACGTGAAAAGGAATCGAGCAATCTTGTAATTTCCCAGCTATAAATGATCCAGGGGTACCATCTCATCCATCATTTCCGACACCTTGTATAAGATAAAAGGAGGGAAGACGAAGAAATACCACAAACAAATAAGAATATTCGTATCTCAATTAAGCAATACAGTGCTTCTTGTTTATTAACTTTTACACTTACGGGAAAGGTGTATTATAAAACATGCCGACCCTACCGGTTTCGTTTTTTTGTTTTTTTGTGGGGCTTTACGGCTCGTTGACATCGAGGTCAATAGAGCCCTAAAATTTATGTATAGCTAGAGAAAATGCAGTTACGCAATAAGGAGAGCCAACATGACTCTCCCCGCGTGTGGGACTCGTCGAATAACTCAACCATACCCACTAAAACCCTCCTGAATTACAACATATTAAAACATATCTCAAAACGTATATCATTACATCAAAACGTTACAAACAAGGAAAATGAAAGATACCCTAGCCCTCGCAACCTACAAGCGTCGGGATCGAAAAGAACAAGAGGTGACAAAGGGAGATCAGGAAAGAGAAAGGAAGGAGCTTAACACAAGTAAATGGAAGTAATGCCAGACACAGCTCGGGGCCCCGTGTTTGCCAAACACGTACTTACTAGATGTAAGTCCCCTGGGGGGCCGGCTTCGTTTAGGAGTTTTTGTTTTGATACAGGTTTCCCTTCTAACTTTGATTATACATATTATTACGAAATCTGCGATACATTTTAATTAGTTTGTGATATTACGCAAACATTTTTAAAATTACATTTCACCCTAATTTACCTCTTTATAATATGAATTTCAAATATTTCTTTATTAGTGACCCTTCACAACATAACGAGTCATCTATGAAACAATATATAAAACTCAAATATTGCCAATTTTTCTATCTCTTATAGTTTTGTTTTCCTGTGTGGATGACTGAATATGACATTCACTCAGAACAACACCGCTTATACTTGGACATATGGAGAAAATAAATTGCGTACTTGAACCATGTAAGTAGATAACATTCTATGTGCGAAAAAGAATTATTTTTCGCAAAACACTGTATTGACGACGCCAATCCATTTCATATTCACTTTTTGAGTACTATACGTGGTGTTTGGAGCGTTTCTTTTAGGGGGCAATCACCCGTGGTACTTAGAATATTCTGCATAATAATAATTTGGTACTTACAACGGTTTGAATAGAGCACTTCTCGATATTCAGTTTGTTTGACCCTTACATAACACCTTAAATTAAGATAAAGTTTAACTTTTCTAAAGCACCATTAGTTGCAACAATAAACATTATGATGACTTTTCCATTATTTTTTTACTATCAGTACTGCGTTGAATCAGTTTTTGGCACCCACGGTTATGTAATAATGGCAATTTTTTGCGGTAGATTAGATTATTTATGAGTGTTGTAAAGAGTGTTTGATATATGTGTTATTGTGGAAAAAGTAATGACTTTTCTAAAGCACTATTAGTTGCAACATTAAACATTATGATGACTTTTCCATTATTTTTTTTACTATCAGTACTGCGTTGAATCAGTTTTTGGCACCCACGGTTATGTAATAATGGCAATTTTTTGCGGTAGATTAGATTATTTATGAGTGTTGTAAAGAGTGTTTGATATATGTGTTATTGTGGAAAAAGTAATGACCCAAATGATGTGGAGAGGAGAATTAAGGGAAGAGAGAGAAATGATGAGGTAATGGTCCTACGAGCATAAATTACTTCGAGAGATAACCAAACGTAGTGTTAAGGGGTGGGGTGGATGCATTGGGTGAGTAAATGTAAAAATGTTTCTAAACTGATATATAATTGAATATCATTGTTGAAGAGTTACCATTTGGTTGAAGAGAAATTAGAGAGATTGTGAGGAGATGGTGAAGGTCCGTTTGGTTGTTATTTTAATCTCAAAGTTTTAAAATTATTTATTAGTTAATATATGTGTTGTATTAACTGGAGACGACATTCAACAAGTTTCCATCTACAAGAAGTCTTTGCTGAATATCCTAGAATTCAAAAGTTTTTGTTTATTCCTTCTGTGAATATATTATCGTTGTTTGTGCATACTCCATATTCTGCCTCCCGGATAGCGGGCGCATTGCAGAAAATTATATTATTATTAATATGAGTGGTAATAAAGTAAAGTATGTAAATAATACTTCACCTATAAAAGAAAATATACATTTACAAATAAAGAGTCACACTGTGGATTGCTCTCGTTCCTTCGCCCTTTCAAGGGAAGAATAAATAAAGCACGTTTTATGAATTGTAGCGAACGCACAACTGCCGCATATCCTGTATGGCAGTGGAAACGAAAGTCGGAGCTCACAAGGTATTTACATTCAATCCTCTTCTGCTTGCGTGTACAAAGGATGAGCAAAGGGACAAACGGGAAGCCCCCAGGCAATTCCCAGAATTGCCTGGACAAGGAGAAGCAACGCAGTATATCTGTCTTTATTCCATTCTTTCTTACTTTCTTTATACCTCTGCCATCCAGTGCCGTCCACTGGGATGGATGTCAGGTGGGAGCATGGGATTGTGTGGGGGTCATTAGACAGGGAAAACTGTCTCTCACGGAATTAAATAGAACAAATGAACAGAAATAAAATTAATTTATGGGTTACAACACAGTCTCATTCAATACACACGACTTATGTGACTTACGTATTTGATGTGATAATATAACTATTCACATAGAAAAAGGTTTGTAAAGTAGACTAAATGAACTATATAGTATATTTGTCATATTACATACGAATCCAACAATAGCAACACGTAGTAGAAGTTGTACTTTTCTGATGTTTACTAGCACAAAAAAATTGACAGTTGAAAATATACATTCTATTGTTTATGCGTATGTTTAGAAATACGGCAATACACATGTACTAAAGGAAAGAAAGTATATTTTATGTCATTTCAACTAATATTCAATTTTATGACCATTGTTATCGTCATCTTTTGTTTCTCATTCAAAGCCCACAGATGAATTCTGTTTTTTGTTGAACGACACGAAATCGGAACAACACGAAGCGAACCCCCGGTCTCCCGGTCCTTCATTCTTCTTAACTGTATTGGGATCAAGTGTGAATAATATGCTATGCTTCTACTATTCCGAAGGGGAGAGCACATGTCACCCGCTTTACTTGTGCTTATTAAAATCCATCGTTACGTTTTGTCCGGGGAAAACGTATTTACGTTGAGCTTCATTTTTCGTTATTTGTCCTAGATTTTGGCAGATAAGCATTTCGACTACTACCATTAAAAAGTTAGGTTTCAGGTTAAAGTTTCTCATTAAACAGTTTCATTTAGATTTTTGGTTAAAAATTTATTGGGTTAAAAAATGTAGGTTACGGGGTCGCGCAAACCGGACCCCTTGATTTTTCCTGTTTAAAGTCTGTCCGTATTTGTACACACTCTTATTCTCTTGGAATTCTCTTATACATGTTTGAGGAAGTTTGATTAAAGAAAGTGGAGTCCGTCTAAAATGTCTAAAGCTATTGATGTAGTTCGAAAAAAGACTGGTTTGGAGGAAGGGCAGTAAACACTTTTAGGTTCCGAAAGCAACACTGTTGAGGTTGTCCATGAAATACGGTACACGCGAGGAAGCACAAAAAGCAATAAAGGGAAGACCTACAGTTTTGGGAAAAGATCTTGAAGAGCTGGTTTATTTCTTTCTTGATATGGAAGATTCTTTTTTAGGACTTACTCATACCGACAAATGACCACGCATTTGGCAGAAAGCAGTAACATTGAACATCTTTTCAAAGGTAAGATAGCTGGAAAATCGTGTGCTTGCCTATTTCTTTGAAACCATCAAAGTAAACTGTCAGAAACACATCCCATAGGAGGTCTCTTGGGTCCAGTTAAGGAAACCCTCAGGAATTCTATAACCTTCTGGAATATCATAGAAATATGTTTTCTCTTATTTAACACCTGTCTAATATGTTTAATGTCATTTTCATTATTTTTACAAGGGATGCTATTTCAGCAACTATTTTCAAAATCATCTGAGATTCTAGAAGATAATTTTGTTTCCTACCAATATAACATATTTTCCAAGGAAATAAGACTTAAATGGTACATAAACTTGTATAGTAAATTTCACTTATTTATGATATATATTTTTAAAATCTTTTCTAACTTTTTAAAATCAAAAACAAAACGGGGGTCAAATTTTGGGCACTTTCCTCTATTATTATAAGCAATTGGAAATACCATATTGAAGTGAAGTCATAGTTCATTGTGAACCAACGTTTATCCCCTGACTATTTTGGAGAATGGAATCCTCTCAAATATTTTCCCATCTGGCCACACACACACCGGGGACAACCCTGCCTCTCCCCATCACATTTTTTCCCCTGAGAGACGATTCTATTTCCTTGTCCACAGCGCGTCGTATCAGAAATGAAAGAGTGCGCTCTGGTGACCTACAATGAAATCAAATGTGTCCCAATGACTCATGGGAACCATGCTGTGTTCACCACTCGATCTTCTATCAACTCTCACGTGCTCGCATCTTCCAAATCAAAGCCTTCATGAATGCTCAGAAGTCGAACAGTGGGACGAATCAACACCGAAAACAATGACCAATATTTCTGATTCATGAGAAATATCAAGCACAAATTGGAGAGCTTTTCGTCACTGTACTCGATTTCGTACGGCTTTTCGTACTCCATTTCACAAACCGAGTTCAGTAGAACCTCTTTGATCCGACTCGCACGTGACTGGTCGGATTAGAGATTTTTCCGGACCACGGAGGTCTTCAAAATGAGATATTATCGTTCCACTTACGCGAAAAACAAACAAATTTGTAGGTAGATAATGATAAAGACAAATTTATTTAAAGTAAGCTACGTTAAATAAAAATCTTACATCCCTTTTATGTCTCTATAATTATTGTGTATTCGATTACAACGGATGCAACGATCACGCATTACGACAACATCAAGGAATCGGATAAAAATTAATGAAGTATAGTGATATTTTAATTAAGAGTGATTGCCGAAGATACCGGATCATAGTATGTCGGAATTAAGAAGTACTGTTTTACCGTACTGTGAACGAATTTTCTGGGAACGTCCAGCATGTTTGTTCAATCCAAAAATAGAAGAGACCCTATTCGCAAATAAGAATGTTGACAATTACACTACCGCAAATATCAAGTTCATGTACGTGCATGCATTCGAGTAACTAAAAGATGGAAAAATAAACGGGATGTTCCAGCAATCTTGTAACAAAATACTGGTATAGACAATGAGTGCTTTTTTGTTTATGGGTGATATAATGTCTTCAATAAAGTAACTGTTACAGACAATAAATATGTTAAACTTAAATATTTATTTTTCATTACAGTTCATTAACTTAATAGGAGTCCATTAACGGAGATCAGATCTTCGTCGTGTTAAATTACGTCACCACTACAACCTGCTATCATGTACGTCTCGAAAGAACGCTTTTCGGTGAATTGGTGGCATACATGAGACAAATATGGGTTATAGTGAGTCCTTTATCAGTTTTACAAGTTGAACATTGATATATGCCCTTCAATTGATAATATTACTTCTGAGTCACCTTACGATGCACACTCTAGTAAGATAAAATTAATATTCTGCCCTGATCTCTCAATTTCGCGAATCTAACGCAGTGCAGTTAAGCACGAGATTACATGAGGTATTGAAAAGGGGAGGAGGGGAAATAAGTATTTTATTTTGCGCACGTAGTTGTAGTATAACGACCCACTGTGCAGTGTTCCAAGACTTCTGCACTAGAGTGCGCTGGTGTTCAGCCTCTCAGTGATGCGTGAGAGAGGAGCGAGGCGTGTTTTCAGGCAGAACCTGCGTTTGCTCTCAGCGCTACCAGTGCGCGCGCTGCAACGGCTGCGTTGGGTGTCCACGCCGCTCAGCATTGCAGCAGCAGCAGCAGCAGCAGCAGCTCTTGAAAGAGGGAGGCATCGTCGGTGGCTCCCCGTCCGCCCGCCTCTGAGGCCATCGTCTGTCACCCCTCCGGTGGGTGATGGTGGTTGTGGCAAGAGCGGTTCCCAACGCGGTTGCGCCTCCTCCATTAGGAGTAGGGTAGCGGTGGTAGGCGACGCACATGTTCAGGTGGACGCACGGGATGTCATGTGTTATTCAAAGGATTGCACGGCATGCGAAGGGGGGAGGGGTGACGGTCGTGGGAAAGGGCAAGAGGCACGCAGGGAAATGACCCTCGTCTTTGAACGAGGTTTATCAACGTGGGATGGAACTTCTATGTCTCTTATCTACTAAAATAAAACAACTTTCATGTATCCCTATCGGTGAGAGAGAGTGGTAATAAACAGGACATATTCCCGCATATTCTTTCACAACTTTCAATAATTGTTTCATATTCCAGTGTTCCTCATAACCCTGTAAGCAACCAATATTTCTCTTAGAATCTCAAATATTAATGATTTGTAAGATTGTGATCAAACATAAAACACAACCGGATATTGGAGAAAGACTAGAAACGGCTGTACAGAAATACAACACACAATACACTGCAAATAGTTATCGAAATAAAAGTGCATAGACGGGGGGAGGGAACTTCTAATATTAGAGTACAATTCCATATCGTATTTATGTCTTTTATAATAGTTATATTGAAAGTATACAGTTGTGGCGTGAACAATTTAATCAATAAGAATAATTCATGAACAAACTGTCATTATAAATTACATAAAATTATGTTACCTTGCAGTATTAATTTATCAATCAAGCTAAAGTTTTTTCTACCACATTCGAAACTTCACCAGGGTAAAAATATAAAACAAATGAAACATTACAATACAACATGATAATAATAATATGAGAGTATTTGTGAATGGAAATACTTTCCGTGAGGACACAGCCCTTAGAGCATGATCAGGTATATGACCAATCTTTTTACCCTTATTCTCATTTCTGCTCTCAAGTTTTACATACTTACATATTATTGTTTAGAAAATATATTTTACTAAACTATACAAAAACCTAACGAGAGAAGTGACTAAAGGTTATATACGTAATTAATCACGACATTCCAATTAGCATTTTATCAAATAAATGTTATTTTTATTGTATTTAATTTCGTGCTAAGATAAGGGTAAGGCAATAAACGAGCACCACTTCACCTGCTATAGTTTTTCCTATCTATTCTTCTTATCTTGTCAGTCCTCTATACATACGCGTCATTATTTGAGATGAAATTATAAAAAACTTTAATATTTCCAATGCTGCGTGTACATTATTTCTAATTTGTACACCACGTTCTATGATAGAGAGAAAAAAATAAAGGAATATATGTAATTCCATAACTACCACAGTCCTTTTTTGCTGGCACATGAGGCCCAATAAGTTCGTGAATTACCTCCCAGGTAACGCAAATCGTCTTTACCGCCGGTAAAGAGCATTGGTTTCGGACAACTACATGTAAACAAACGCCGTTAATTTGTTACCGTCGAACGCCGATTCCGTGTTTACGTGGCACTGCAATTAGCAAGTATACACTATGAAGCATCAACCTACTGTGGTTAATGCTCGAATAAGAGCAGGTCATCATGACAGATATGAACGCTTACACGAAAGTTTAAGGTAATGAGAAATTAGGCTTTATCAACATCTTTATTAGTCACAGAGTATAATTTTTTTTGTCATTATGAGTAAAACTGTGCTTGACTTGAAACTTATATGAATGGGTGATTTATGACAAAAAATAGTTATTGTATGGAATTTGCATGATTTCATTCATTTCTATTTAATGATTATGTGGTATCACATTTCTTTTGTGTGTGTGTGTACTGTCATATGATTTGGAAAATAAATGTAACTACGGATGGACTGGACTCACAATTGTGATAACGCTGGTCCCATTACTGAAAAGTTAGACGGTTATAAACCCTTTCTGTTTCTGTAGTATTTTTGTTTATTGCAAAATATTAGGTATAATTTTTAGTTACTGTTTGCGAAGATAAATCATTTTTTAGACGTGCTGGATATTTGATACCTACAAAAACTCTTCATCCTTCACCAGTGTGAGCGAATTAATTACACAGATTCGGCTAATGTCTGCTCCAGACATTCGTCATTCGGCAAATCTCTCGGTNGAAGACCGACACGCTGCGGATAGGGCGACCACCGGTATTCGTGACGCGACGAAGAGCAAGCAACCCATTATCACTATTCGCTATTCGGCGAGCGTTCGCTCGGTATTCTCCAAAAGACGAATGTATTGAGTCGCCTTTATAGTACTGAAGTGATATGCATGAGAGACTCACCCCTTTGTCTCCGAGCTGCTCCACGCGGCAATGCAAGAAGGCTGTTTGGCCGACGGCAGTGGTCACATTGCGGGGAACATTGAAGTCAAAGTACGGGTATGTGCTGGCGTTGGAGTAGAACGAGTCTTCCTGAGGGAGACCTGTCACATACAGAAAACATAGCCATAATCACATTTTTATTAGGGATGGACACAATTACTTATAAGAGGTTCTAAGAAATCTTTGAGAATAATTTTGTCGGAGACTGATGGATAACAAAAGAACTATGAATGAACAAAAGATAAAGAAATGTGTAGTGTATAAAAACCATTACCGACAACATCGCTCGAATTTCCCCAGATCACGTAATATGTCTTCCCTCTCTATTTCAACTACCTTCACCTCCTCTTTCCTTCGTCATGCAATGATGTCATCGAATATACCCTCACATCTTTACAGCGGTCTCTAGCGCAGAACGCTGTGAGCGTAAGCTCTTATCTCCGGCAACGTTTACATTATTGAATGTTTGAAGTCTTTTAATAATTCAGGCTAACGAGATTCTAATTTTTTTTACAAATACAACCAGTTGCGACTAATTCCCCCCACCCAAAAAAAATCCAACTAATTTTTTTCCTGACTTTTCCAACAATTAAAAAAAAATATGATACTGATTTACTTACATTCAAATCTCTTTCATTTCAACCCTTTTAATTCCTTCATTTCAACCCTTAAATAGACATAAATTATTAATTAATACATTAAATCAATTATAAGCTTTAAATCGTTAACTTTAAAACTCGGCAACTATTCTCCTCTATGAGAAGTCACACTTCGTCCTGCGTAGCAGTCAGTTCTCAGCGCTGTGTTACGGAATCCCTCTCCTTTCTTCATCGGAAATGGAACAACTCACTTGTGTTCCATGAACTGCGCTTAAGTTCTACTCCTTCTTCTCTTGTATTTGCACCTCCCACGGTGAAAGCGACTCTGCGATACAGCTATCCATCTACATAACCACGCGCTTGAAAAGCAATGTGTATTTTTATAACATTATAACTGTTCGCAACGTCAACAACCAAACAAAATGTATGTTTGTTCGTTTAGTCACAAATTTCAAATGCTGCAACATTGTAATACATCAATTTCCACAATGATTGAACATGAAATATAAATTTACAGTTAAGTTCAAATACACAAAGCTATAATTGAGTTACTTGTCAAAAGCAGCAAGTAAAACAGGGACAAAAAATTGGGGGAATGTTATAGTTACTTGTGTTTATAATAATAAATTTATTGTCAAAAAACAGTACAAACTGCGTATGACCACGTGAAGGGAAAAAAAACTAATTTACTCTCCGGAAGCAAGCAAGGGACCATCCCATCAATTCCGATCAAGGGCCCTTAAGGCAGAGGCGGATTCAAAAATTTCAGCAAAAGTTCCTAGATAAGATAAAAAGTTGGCTGCGAGTTATAATACTAATAGAATGTCAATATGTTTGTAATTTTAAGCAAAAAAAAGTTACATGTTTGGAATATGTTTCACCTATATATTTTTGACAATTCTCGGTCTTAATAGCAATATAAAGATCGATTGTAAAATATGTCTTTATGAACATACATACAGACATGAACACATAACATTTACAAAGAACCTTCTTACAGAGAATGAAAAGTAAAGTGTGGTAAATACTGATGGTGTATCAGAAAAATAAAAAGACTTGGTAGCTGCGTAGTAGATGGCGCTTAGTAGATGCGATGCGAGCAAGATTTCCATGGGTGAAGATCAAACTTACTGAGGGGTCAAGTAGGTACACGAATTGTGCTTTATAATCAAGTCAACACTGTAGATACTACACAGCTTCGGCCAGAGTGAAAAAATGGTGGTTGAAATCCAAATACACCAAGGACACCATAACGAAGACAACTCTGTCATCTTCCGGCACATTCGCTGTTTTCTTTCATATAATGGCAATTAACATTAATTTCCGGTACAGAAAGTGGGCCCCTTTCTTTGGAAAATAGCTTACACTTAGTGACTCTACAAAACTTAAAGTGAAATTGCTCATTACGTGATGTACTGAAATGTATTGAAACCGAAACTGTCCCTGACAAAAAGAAAATTACAGAGGCCGACGAAAATTAATAATTAGTATAAATCTACCCACAATTTAAAAAAATCAAAATTGAAGTGTTAAACCAATATTACCATTCATATTAACTACTTAACATTAAGCGATAAATTGAAGTAGA
>NNCF01129284.1:62449-79494 GCA_002313205.1 Laupala kohalensis | reverse complement strand
ATAAATTTATTGTCAAAAAACAGTACAAACTGCGTATGACCACGTGGAGGAAAAAAAACTAATTTACTCTCCGGAAGCAAGCAAGGGACCATCCCATCAATTCCGATCAAGGGCCCTAAGGCAGAGGCGGATTCAAAAATTTCAGCAAATCTATAAATACAATAGAACAATTCTTACTTTCGTAATTATTTTGTTTTTCACAATAACTAAGTTGTGACTCTAGTTGGACATGACTATGCGACGCCGTCGCGTCGTCAGGGTGAAATGCTAAAGAGCAATAAGATGGAAGTAATGCACACGGAGAGTGAGGGAGGTCGGAAGAAGGGTTATTCGCACAAGGAAGCGTAAGCAGAGACTGCTAAGGCCCAAGAACCGAGTGACGACGAAAGGTGCATGAGATGAAGATTTGGGAGTGAGGACGCGGGAGGGGATGAGAGTGGTGCAGACGCAATCTCCTTGTGTAATTTTCCATTTCCGACACTTGCCGGTTTCCTTTTCCTGCCCAAATGACGTCACGCGACTTCGTTTCAAGCACGGAGGATGCGACGCGCAGATGAGGTGTTTCTTTTGGAATTGCAAATTCTAAATTTGCCGAGGAAGAATTGCGGAATATGAAAAAAATCGTGTAAGTTGTTTCCAGGACTTAATACTTGCAGAGGTAAAGGATAGCGAGTTAATTTATTTTGTGCAGAATGAGAAAAGGGAGATTGAATCCAAGAATGGGATATTTCTATCCTGAAACAAATATAGTATTTCAATATGACAATTAATAATTACGTGATAACTTTGTTTATTAGACTACTAAATACCTGCACTACCTATTACTCCAGGACTGGATATATTCTTGTTTCGTGTTTTAATCAGTAACCTTCTGAGAGATTATTTGCTCTTTTTTTCTTGGCTCCTTTTCTCTTGTCTTTTAGGGGTCGGAGATGGAGGATAGTAGTATGCCTCGTTTTGATTTGGCAGGGAATTTCAAGGATGCCAGACTTGGTCTAACTGTTGTATACATAAAAAATAGAGAAACGTCTCACAAAGGGATAATTTAAAAGACAGATATATGATTCTAAATTTGGGAGGAGATAAAATTATAAGAGATGTTGCTGTTGCTGCCCTCAGGGTTCCGCAAAAGGAACTCTTTTTGGAAATTTATTATGGAAAATATTTTAGAAGCGCTGAACACAAACAGTATTAAACATGTTGCATGTGCCGATGATATCACGTAAGCCAATACTGAAGACATCATGCAATAATACTTTGAAGAATATGGAACAAATAACACAAAAGTATTGGTTACGACTATCTGTGGTTTAAACAGAAGTTATGTGGTTTGGTGACAACAAAGAGAATGGAAGAAACCCTCAATTGAAGGTGTACTGGGAAAATATGAAAACAGTTAAAACATCGTTTTCTAGGATAAATTCAATTCAATGTTTGTTATTGCTGAACAAACAGAATATACAAAAGACAAGGCCGAGAAGGTTTATTGTGGCCTTTTAAGAGTAGGTTTAAATAAAGTTCAATACTGATCAACGAGATGAGTTTAAATTATATACGCCCGATTTTATCGTATGGAAGCATGACCTCGTAACATCGATTTCTTTACCAAATGATAGGAAAGAAACTACACTGAATTAAAGATTATGCCTACTTCGGATAGGAGGAGCAAATAAAACAATATCTTCTAAAGCACTGAATGTTCGCTATAGAATTATGCCTTTAGATTTATTTGTCACAAAAATAAAATATCGCAAATTAATGGACATGGCAGGGGGAGTTCTCATAGATAAAGATGACAAGGGATCCAGTAAATTGTTAACAAGAAAGTTAGTAGAAGTTTGGCAGTACGCTGGAATAACTCCAAGAAAGGAAGAGAAACATTTGCTTCTATGAAGGATGTAGATTTTGTTCACAAACATATTAAATGGTATAAATTAAATCCATACTTGATGGGATTTCTTACTGGGCATGAACATTTCAATGAGCATTTGGTCAAAAGAGGACAGTGGGATGAATCTATGTGAATGTGTGGAAAAGAGGCATAAAATGTAAAACATCTACTGTGGAATTGCTCACTTTATGGAAGAACGAGCACGGTGCATTAACAGTATCAAGTGAACGAGAAAATTCAAAGTACAACACAGAGGAGAGTACATAGACAGGAAAGTAAGTGAAATTTGAGAAATATGGGGTATTAGGAAGAGAGAAATAAGTCAAGAAACAAAATGGAGTAAATATACTAGATTAGGAGTAGAAATAGATTGAATGTCTCGATAAGAGGTAAAGATAAGATAAAGATAAGACCGTGACAAACAAATAAAAAATATGCTCGGGTTTTTCAAGAACATACACTAACTATTTCACTAAAAGCATGGAATTCAATAAATCGTTTTCTGATAACGTTTGGTTGAATGGAATTATTCGATTGGACCATAAGTTTTTATCATGAAATTATAGATAAAATGAAAATATGGGTGAGAAGAAATTGTTTTGCATGTCGTGTCCCATCATTTAATGAGTTACCTTTCTCCTTGTTGCACTTGATAATTTATGGAAATGCATCTTACGCGGTCTGACAATATTTCCAAGTAACATTGCCTAGATTAACGTCTTCGCTTCTACGATACCGCTGTGTGGTAGAGATCGGTATCAAACCCTGTTCAGCCAAACTACGAGGTTTTAAGTTGGGGTTTCCCTCACCTACTTCTGACAAATGTGGTTTATTTCTCCTTTCCAATTCACTCTCCCAAGTCACAGATAGGTGAATGATCGTTAATCATAATCTAAACTTCACCATATGACATGAAATAAAATAAAATAATATTTAACGTAATTAAATGTGTTACTAGCGGTTAGATGTTTTATTTTAGCTACATATTTCAATGAACATCCAATTTCTTCTCTGAAGAACGCCAATCTATGTGAATCTTAAACTCAGATTGAATCGCTTAAACACAAATTCTGCACGATTGAGATATCTAAATCTCCACCTAGAGAAAATGATATCTAAGGGGAACGGGTTAGATTTTATTTTCGTAAATATAAAAATTAGGAGTCCACAGAAATCAGACAGAAATATATTTCAACAATAAAGTTCAATAATAATTAACTAGTAACAATGCAGTAGAAAGTTAACTATCAGTATATAATACGAAATATAAAGTTCGTATGTATCGTCACTTCATTGTATTACAACTTCTACAAACATTTTCGTGCCCTATCAACTAGGAAAAAAAGACTTTCTTTGTTAACGAGGTACACAATTTCGTGCTGCATCATTGTAGTATCCTATTTTTCTCGGATGGAAAAAATAGGGGTCAGTTTCATATCCCCTCCTTTTGTAGTCCTCACACCCTTCTTGGGTTGCGTCTTCCGCAGAGCCTAGTGCTTCACTAGTGAGGCGACGGCAGAATTTGTAAAGCTTAGCCGCAGGGCTGCGCGTTCACCACCAAAGACTGGGATGGGTTACGACGGTGAAACACGATGGGACCAGCTGTGGATGCAGAAAGAGAAAAGGAAAGGAGTCGGTCGAGGAGGAGGATTTGTGATAAAGGAAGTGATAGAAGCAAGTGTAACGAAAATTTTATGATGTGATAGAGGACAGTGTTCGAGACGAGACGTCAAATTTTCGTTGTGCATATACATTGCTGGAAACTAAATGATATTTTTGTCCATATTTATAACTATGAAAAATAGTTATTTGGAAATTATGATGATAAAATTCATTAATATATGAGTTCTAAGAATGATCAAAATTAATTTTAAATTATTTCGTTATATTTTATTCATGATTAACTCATCGTTATAGAATCATGTCATGAATTAATAATAGTTTCAGGGTAAATGTGTTTTACAGTAAAAACGCATTTTGTGCAGAAATATGATCAAAGATTCATGTTAGATTCATACTCTTTGATGTTAAACTTTAAAGGCAGAATATTCAATGTAGTTGTTTCAAATATGTTTATCAGCACATACATCAAAATAAACACAGTTTGTGAGGTATCAATAGCTTTCTGAAGGGTGATTGTTCAAACACCGCAGTATGAACCATCTCCCTTTTTCTGCGTTCCTTTTCCTTTTTTGTGTGTGACAAAAAAATCGATTAGATAAAATGTTAATACGCCATACTTCATCGGTCTCTTTTCAATCAATTATATCTTGAGGTAAAAAATCACTCCCATAACCGGAATTCTAGTTTGAAAATTGATTGAAGGCTAATGTTTTAAACGTGTTTTACGAATGTCTGTATCGTATCATTCTTAGTAAGGTTATGAAAAGTTGGAACAGGAAAGTTGAATTGCCAAGGTAGAACATTTCCACGAATATATGGTTAGATAATAATAATAATTATTATTATTGTACTGGGAAAATATTATTTGGGAATAATATCCCGTTGGCAGCCTGAAACAATAAATATATTTACCTTAAAAATACAAAATACGATAAAGAAACTAAATAAATTCCTAAACAATTAGAAAAAATAAAATACAATTATTACAAAGAATGGTAACTGAAAGAGAATGCTGGAGGAGAGAAGGGTATCTACGTTTCACTTATCCAGATAAATACTCCAGAATACAGAATTCTCTAATGTTTTATTATTATCATTAGGGAAGCGAGTTAAAATGAAGCTTGAGAGGTGGTAAAGCAAGAAAGAGAGAAAGAAGGAAAAATACTTTAGTGCCAATGAGAGCAAGAATCGTTTATCTGGCACTAGTGATGTCGGTGGGATGTGTGTTTCGGTGGTCGCGGTAGCTGAAGCGTCAACGTCGAGGAAGCCCCGCCCCATAGGCAGCGGCCGTGGGGATTACACGTATTTGTTACAGAGAAAGCAGCGAGGAAAGCTTGACGGATGCGTCTTTTTGCCGCTCGAAGAGGAGATAACGAACACAGAGTGGAAGGAGAAGTCTGTCTTGTTACGGAGGAGCTCCGCCCAATGGTCTCATGGTGCTGCGAGGATAGAGCACATTGTCTAGACCCGATAGAGAAAGGTTACACGCATTACGAGAGGTGATTACACGTCTTTAGAAGGGAATTGAACCCGCCTTCTGAGGCTCCGGGAATTGATCAAGTAAACTTGTCTTCATTCGTTTAATTCATGCAACTTTTTAATAATTTTTTTCTTTAATTTTTATTGCANATTCGTTTAATTCATGCAACTTTTTAATAATTTTTTTCTTTAATTTTTATTGCAATTACTATAATGTTTGATCAAAAGAACTCCCACTCAATCTCAAAAAAAAAAGAGAGAGAGAGAAAGGATAATGAGATAAATCATACCGTGATACCATGATTACACTAATTTTACTTTCATATTGTTTCTCTTTCCCGATTTTTTCCTCTTTGCTATTTAATTGATATTTTTTCATTTTATTTTAATTAATTTTTATGACATTTGATCACAATTGTTCATCCCAAGCGTTAATGTAAAGAAGAATATTTCACGTATTTCAAGATTTTGTGTCCAGGGTTTCTTAGAGAATTTTTGCCGACGTTCTGGAAAGCTGTGACGGATCATAACACGATAAAACCTGTTAAAAACAATTTCCGTAAAATACATTTTTCCGCCTATTAAAGCAACTTTTTATATTTTCTCAATATAGCCTTTATAAAATGTTTCCCGTTTAAACCGTTTCCCCTGATTGATTTTTATAACTTATTAAGTATCATTGTGATGGTCCAAGTTCATATTAATTCTAATGAAAATTTTAAAGTATTGTTGCATAAATATTTTCTTCATATAATTTCTACCCTCAAAACCCTTATCACACCGTAACTAGGGAATCAAATCAATAGAACGCAATTAGATGAGGATTATTGGACACATATTTTTGCGTTTAAACAACCCTATAAAGTTTCTGTTAGCATTTTTTAAATTTACATCAAGTCAATTTTTCAAATACCGCTGTATCATATCCGCTGTTTTAATTCACGTTATTTAAGTGAATACCTAATGATATATTTTTTAGCTAAAATGATTTTTTAAATTTTGAGTACGAATAATATTTACTAATAAACGTAAAGCCAGGTACATAAATGTATTTACTTCACAGTATTTCATCAATATAACACGTATCTCCCACATAGCACTTCGCGTTTAAAAAAACAAACAAATATATTCTCTAATCAGAGTTTGTAGAGCGCTGGTCGCGTTTTCAGAGCAGAAGGTTGTGCTAGCTGCGCGTCAGGGGGTGAGATGAGCGTGGGAGGAGTAAAATGGGTCTAGGATGGATAAAGAGGGAGGGTTGGCAGACTAATTTCTGTAATTTGCCGCTTCGTTGCTAACGATTTGCTGCCCGCCTCTGCCACTATTTAGACAGATCCTGCAAGAGTAACGAACAACTAAATGACGGAACGTACGTTTCAATCCGAAAATACATACATCAGATTGTTAAAGCGATTTTTTTTCCCCCAGCAATTGTACTTTGTAACCCATAGAGCTGTATAACTCTCTCTCACTTGAAAATTATAACATAAACAGATTTGGGATGGATCATCCTCTAGTTGCAATAAAACGTCGGGTCAACCAATTGAGGTATGTTTCAGTAAAAGATAAATAAAAAAATATTTCTATTCACTAAAGATTGTAAAACTCATTTTTCAACGAATCTTAAATTGCTTATCTGATTATTGACCGAATACGAGGGAATTCAAGCACAAATTTGTATATAACAAAGTGATAAAAATTTCGACAATTTGTTGTAGGTTTTCGTAAGTGATAGAAAAATAGTCCGATAAGAAGGATCTAATGCTTTATGAATAACATGAAACCGAAATGTGTGATTTATGGAAAGTCTGTGTCCGTATATTCTTCGCTTAGTTTAGCGACATGATATGAGTCCAATTCCACTCTTACGCGTTCATCTGTTTAGATTTCTCTCCTCCGCGTTTCTCCTAAGTACTTGAAAACACGATTGAGAATTTCAATTAGTGTTTGTGTTACCCTTTTCACGACGATTATTACAAAAAACTTACCACTTTTACCGTTTTGAATTTTCTGTTATCACGTAATAAATTTTAAATAATTTAATTAATAAATTACAACTCTTAACCACACAACTCTTCATCCCAGAATTTTGCCGAAGATATTCTACTATTCTACTATTACTTCAGAAAGTTTAATTGGTTCTTTCATTTTCCTGTTGAATTTTTAATCGAATATTTGAATACTTCCCAACGGGTGAACCCTTAAGTTTTTTTAAATTTCTGATGTTCTCTAACTATCCAACAGAACAATATTATTAAAAAAGGATAAATTGCATTGATTAGATTTAATCGAATTAAAACTATTTCATTCGCTCACGTAAGTCATGACGAATCCTTTAGAGAACTGCAACACACAATACACGCGTGTATTACGCACGAGCATCTTTTTCTCGTCACGNCAAATGTGCCCCCCCCCCCACCCAAATGACATGGTCCCTTTGTGTATAGATATTTACTGATAAAATATCATTAATGATCACGTTTTTAACTTTCCTTGCGTCTGGTATTGTTTCCTGTACTAAAAAAATGGTAATTTCGGATTTTTTTTCGCGAATTTAAACGAAAATTAACAGATCATACAAGTCGCTTATATAATAAAACACTCATATCTACCAAAATATACTTTATTGTGGCGCTTATAGTATAAGATCACAATAAAAGTCCAAAACTATACCAAATAATGACAAAAAGGCCAGAAAATGGACATTATTATCGAAATTAAAGAGGTTCAGGGCTGATTTTCTGGTCACCAAATCTTTACGTGCTATTCTAAATGCTGCCAAAATTTCACGTCTCTATGTGCCGTGAACTAAATTGTAAATTGCAAAAACCTACCGAAAAAGAATAGAAAATACTTAAAAGTATGTCTTTTTTTTTTTGAGTAGGTAACCAACTATAAAATCAACCCTGAACCTCAGTAATTTCGACAGTAATGTCCATTTTTTGACCTTTTCGACATTTGGAATATTTTTGGACTTTTATCGCGGTCATATACTATAAAAACGACTATAAAATATTTTTGATTAAATATCATCAAAGCGACTCGTGTGATCGGTTAGTTTTGGTTTAAATCCACGAAAAAAAAAAGAAGTCGAAAATCACCATTTTTTAGTATAGGAAACAGTGCCAAATGGAAAGAAAGTTAAAACCCTAATTAATAATTATATTTTATCAGTAAATATCTATACACAGAGGGACAATGTCATTTGACTGGGTGGCATATTTGGGTGCCTTATCCTGGGGTACCCTTTGTATCTTTATCTCGTTAAAAATGCAAATATCCTATACAGTACAAAGTAAATGCCCCAGGATTTTGTACATTATTTGCACTTGCATTTGCACTTGCAGTTTGTCCTACCGGAGTTAGAACTGCAGCATACACAGTTGTAGGTGATATAAACTCTGCACCACGTATCATTGATAATGAGAACCATGAAACTTTCTTAGAATTGGGAAGAACATGATCAAATTTTATTTAGTTTTCAATAAAATAGTCAATGTGAGATATTCGAGATTTTTTTCATAGGAATTACATATCATCAAACGTATGATTCCACCGTTTGGAATAGAATTTTTGCAATGTTTGTCATTATTCCGCGAAATTATTTATATCTTTTGTCGGATATAATAAAGCCGGTTGTCAATGGATTTGTCATTCATGTTTTAATTATTTTTGTTAGGTACACATAAATGGAAAAGGATGGAAAACTGATAAATTTCCCACAAAATAGGTGTGTAGTAGATGCACACGAAATGAATCTGAACAGATCACGTCTCATGTGCACAAAATCGATGCGGATTCTTTTTACATATGGGGAGTTATAATAAATAACACCAGAAAATGGCAAGTTTCTCTGGTACAGTTTTTCTCTGGTACATTTCGGGACTATCATGACTATCTCTGTAGCGAATCTTTCATTACAAAATCTTGGTATCACAAAAGTCTTCAATCCCCTCAGCTTTTATCAAAACAAATTACGTTGAATCAATTATTAAAATCCAAAGTGAAGGTTTTGGGAAAATCCTAATCCCAACTGACCTCAACGTCTCTCATGGGTTATGGCCTCACCTTTAATTTTTGTTTCACTGGGATGTTAATCATCGTCGATATTTAATATATATTCTGAATTAATTACTCGGCCTGTATTTAGTTTTCGCAATATCCCGCATTATGATGCAAATTGATAAATTAATTTCTGCCGGGGTGTCAAGATTTGATCATTACCACCAATGTTATTCTCGTATTGTATGTACAATATCAAAGACTTTGGATAATTTGTTATTCTGGTAAAGCTACCTCATCAATATGGAATTAACGCGTTAAATTTTCCTGCAATTTGTTGATTTTTGTATTACAATAATTAATAATAAATTATTAAAGCTACTGCTGGGATTTCTAATTAAAAATCTGTGATAACGTGGCTTAGTTAAAATCAGCGTATTACTGTCCAAATGTGATTTTACTCTCGATTGAAAAATATGGGTTTTTCTAGCCATCAACTCAAAATTAACTGCCAAAATTGACAGTTATAATTTTACATCACTTATCTGATGTGGCGATGCAATCTCACACAAACATCCGTAAACTAACCGATATGAGAGTATTAACCTGCTACAAATTCATCGAAAACAATTTTACACCCAATGCACATTTTAATAACAGCGAATTTAGTGAGACATGAAATACATCCAAAGGTCAGTTAAAATGTCATGTATTTACTTCTCGAATTCCCATGATTTGGAGCTGAACTACCATGTAGGTAGGTGTAGGTAGCATGTATTTCAGAAGAGTACCTGAACGTTTAATTAACCGAACTGGCAACATGGAAGAGAAAAGTAACAAAAGCAATCGTGACCATATTAATGTTGCCATTCCCTGAACAAGACCAGTCAGCACTAGAGAACTAATCTTATCTTCTTCGACGAACTCAAGGAAAGTATTTTCTCTCAAATTAAAGTAGTCTCTGCAATTAACGTCAATACTACAGAAAACATACTTTTATTCGTATGACACGCGTCACGGTACACGCACATAAAGTATTCACCCTTTGGAACACACTGGATAGAACGCAAGTCGCGTTAACGCAAGATACAATTTTATTGCAGACTAGCTGAATAAACTCAGCGTTGGAACGCACGAAGAAAGTTCATTTGGCAATTGCGTCTTTGGTTAATCGGAACGTAGCAAGGCGCCACAGCGTCGAAGTAATGGCGAACACACAACAACATTTAAACTTTTGTGTCAGATGACTCGGTGTCAATCGAAGAAAGCGCAAATTAAAAAGTAACAAAAATGGGAGATAGGAGTGATTTTCGAAATCTCAGTGTTAAGACCGCGATCTTTTTAGTGTTTTGGAGGGTCATGTGAGCAAATTTTCATCATGCTCGGATTAAAACTAAAGAAACTGTACCTTGTATAAAAGACGTACAATCATATTATACATATTCACAGCCCGAGACTCTTTTTTATATAGAGATCATTTTTGTACGTATAACACCTGAACAAGCACTTTCGCCCCTTCCACTCTGCACTTGACAATCCTGCACTCATTTTCCACATTTATGGAACTAGTAGTGTGAAAATAAATTTCAGAAAGTTATTTCGCTTCCCGTCTTTCACTCTTATCTACTTGATGCGTTTTGGGGAAAACTATGAATCGTTATGATTCTGTGGAAAAGTTGAGTTGTTTATTGAGTTGTAACTTGCCTGAGTTGACCGAGAGAAGTTCAGTCAGATTGTCCAGAGAAGGAAAATGTTACTTTCTGCCTTAATCTGCAGTGTACGGTTCATTTTCAATGGTGGGATCTATAATCCCTTGTTAAACTGGACCCTTTGTTGACCGAACCGAAAATTCAACAATAAAGCTAAGGGGTCATTGAAAAATAATATAACTCGCCGTGGATGTGAGGATGATATGGTTACACTTCATTAAGAATGCCATCTAGGATACTAATAGAGATCATGACAGGACATGGGATTTTGGAGACTACATGAAAAGAATACGAAGATGGATGTCAATATGGCATAGGAACGGGAACACCAGAACATATATTGTGGGATTGTAGGAGATGTGCAGGAGAAAGTATGGTTTATAAAAGTATACAGTACAATAGATTTGTTGTATATTAGAGATATGAGGAATAAATTGGAAAGTGGAAATATATGTAATTCACGAGTATGTAGATAGAACTGGAGAAAGTATGGTTTATAAAAGTATACAGTACAATAGATTTGTTGTATATTTGAGATTTGAGGAAAAAATTGGAATGTGGAAATATATGTAATTCACGAGTATGTAGATAGAACTGGAGAAAGTATGGTTTATAAAAGTATACAGTACAATAGATTTGTTGTATATTTGAGATTTGAGGAAAAAATTGGAATGTGGAAATATATGTAATTCACGAGTATGTAGATAGAACTGAAAAAGAAAAAAAATGCGATGCGTAGCAAATAAATGACTATGTAGTGCAAAGGACCTCTTAATGCAATCCTGGAGACGAGGTAGTATTATGATCAAGACCAAAAGAAATGAAAATAAATAAATAAATAAATAATGTTTTAAGGTAAGAGTAGCCCAGGTGTTACGTAACGCTACGTTTTACAAGCTATGTTTTATAGGATGCTTTGTAAACTTAATTTTTTTACTGTAATTTACGTACACAACCTCTCAGTGAGATCATGGAATAACTTCTCCAAAATTTGTCCCCACTTTTTCTGGAACGCAACAAAAACTTTTCTTAATGAGGGATGGAGGTTGTAATGATAATTTTTGCGTTACGAAATTAACGGACAGTCCCTAAATATATTTCACAAAAAAGAATGTGAACAGTACTGAATCCAAGAGGTAAGTACGAGTAGACAAAAACCACATGCATGGACTGAATTACCGAATTGAAATTGTAGTATAGACGCGTAGATGAGAAATATCGCCCATCCAAAGGCTCCTCTTTAGCGCGAGACGCGAGGCGTACGCTCTTTGTTATTCTTTCCGCACTCTCCCGAGGGGAGCGCTGCGGTCGGTCGGTCGCTCACTCGCTCTTCAGCGCAGCTGAGCGGCAGCAGATACGCGAACGGGCAGGCGAACGGCAGTCGTCGCTTCAGGCAATCGTCCCCAAACCACTGCTTCTTTTCCCCCAGAGGGCTTCAGGAGGGAGGAGAGGTGGCGACAGCCTCGTTACGTTCGCGTCCGTTATTAAAACTTAGGCGCGTTGCGTCTGCCACCGCAGCGAGTGTCTTCCAGGCAATTTTTATGACAGAGGAAGAAAGCGTGGCGTGTTCTTCACTTTGAGGTTGGTTTCGCTACGATGTGTCGGATCTGGGAACTATGAGTTGGCTATAGAAAACTTTCCCTTCGTGAATTAAGAAGAGGCTAATTTGAATATTCTCATTCACGCTGACAATTATCAATCGCGAAACCAATATTCTATTAGTACCAACGTGGAATTGGGGAGACGATGACTCTATGTGGATAATTCATGTTCATGCTTATGAATGTAAAGTTTAAGTCATTTAATTTAATATCCTCCCTATGTTAAATTTTATTTGATATTAAATATACAAATGAAATAATTTTTTATTGAATAATAATACCTGGATTTCATTAGCAGATTTTTTATTCAAGTTTTCTATTTTTAGGTTTTAAGAACTATTTCCAAAAATCTCTCTTTCATAATATGAATTTATAAACATAGTAACTTAACGCGCCTTCAAAATTTTCAAACATTATTTTTTTTCCATGTTTTAAATTTTAAGTGAACAAGAAACAATTTTGTATATTCCCACAACTGAGCATTGATTGCTAAATTATTTGTAAATTGATGCCCCCATCATTTTTTGCGAAAAGTGCCATCTATACTGAGCAGATGAAGGATTTAAGATACTATATCTGTCCAAGAGGTTAGACTTAAGAACAAGTACACACAAAAATTGTTTTAAATGATAGTTTATACCATTCCTTATCCAGCGACGATGAATTATCGTACCCTTACAGCGCAAAATTTTAAATTATTTAACTTTAAGTTACTATGGACTTATAAGCCTTTATAAAGTATCATATAAATATGGAGACACTTTCACGGGGTAGTGTTTTTTTTAAATATCGAGGTAAAAGTATTGGCTTCGCATAACTTAAAAAAACAGAAAAATCATAGCAAATGATAACAGCTGCGATGCAATAACGTTAAGATTTTCATACCTTACGAGGCATTTACAAGAATAATTCACTGTCGAAAATACTGTTCTAACGAAAATGGCAGCCGCGTCATGTGACTGAAGACAATGGAACCCTTGTGAAAGGAAGAGTCAAATGACTATCCTCGTCCAATAGTAAAAATCAGTCGAACGAATTATTAATTAATTACAACTACTTTGCTTAATATTGTCAAGTTTCGTGAATTATTGGCAACTTGACTTCAGTCAACGCGAATACAATACCTTAAGCTAATTTTACGCTCCAGAACCCAATTCTACTTACGAAGTTGAATGAAAAGTTTAGTAAAAAAACAAATTTTCAAACAATAAATGTTTTCTTTGAGACAGTGGAAGACAGTGAAAATGATGAATGAGTTAGTGGAGATACTTTTATCTCCAAGCCCTTTCGTGAACATGCTAGGTTAGTTCCGACATTCGCAACGTCACGTTGGTCATGCTGCCAGGGCCAGTGAAAAGGTTTCGACATTTCAGACCCCTTGCAACGTTTTTATTAATTCTCTCTCCGACCTTTTCCCTACCGGACTTCGCACGAAGGGTAGAAAGTTGTTTTGAGAAGTGCACAGAATTAAATTTGCTTTCTTCATGGCTTTGCCGCTTTTCCATCCACGTGCTCCGGCATTCACCATATCCCTTTGATGGTTATTTAAATTACGAATTTCACGGCTTATGACACTATTTAACTTAATAATTTTAGCGCACTTGTAAAACGACTCTGTTATAAGGCATCATATTTCGGTTCGCTTTAATTCCGCATGAGATTAAATTATTAACGTCCTATAATTTCCTAAACCAATTAAAATGATTCTTTCACGACTTCTTTGAGAGGTAGCTTTGAATTAAATTCGTGCGTAATATTTGTGACCGGAACAACATGCTTGCTCTAAAATTAACGCAAAATTTCTGGTGCGATACTTTACAATAAGTCGTTAACATATCATTCCTTTAACTTTAGCGTTAACACTATCTTTTTATGATTCCATTGAATTGTATCTTTTACTTACAAAAAAAAAGATTAAACCCACGGTATATTAAATTAAAAACGGTATATAGCCGACCTGGTGACGGAAGTAGTTTGGATCCTTGTGCCAAAAGGGTGCGGGATCGGATCCCGTGCGGACGTTTACGATTCTAATACCATTTTTCATTTGATTTATTATATTCAATACAACAACAGTACTTCTGAAAAGAAAATTTGTGTCAACAAAGGCATACGGTCGTAAATTATTTCTGAAATCTAACAACTCTTTTCAAGAATCATCAGTGGAACCCTACAAAACTTCATGATAAATGTATGGAAGAATATAATGTAATTGTATCTTCTGACACCACTATCGTCCCTGATTACATTGTTAACAACTTTTTTCTTGTAAGGCCATCTCTAGAAATTCTATTTGAACTCACCAGGAAGACGTTCGTAGGTGGAAGCGAAATTTCCTGTTCAGGCCATCCATTCATATGACGGTTCTGAGAATTTACTACACTGTCAGCGCGTCAACCAAATTGAAACAGAGGAAAATTTGTCCAACGAAGATGGCTAAGAAGAAGGTCCACGATATTCAATGCGGCTGAGGCCACACCACCCTTGAGGCGGAGAAGTAGTTAGAAGTTGGCAGAGAATAAACGTACGCTTCCTTGAGTCCTCTGCCCTTGGCGCCATCTTCTGCTCCACAGCCATCGCCGTTCTCACGCTTCGTTGTCATCACCACCCCCTCCTCCTTCTCTTTCTCTCATTGGCCACAGCCCCCACGCCTCCCTGTTCGTTACGAGAGGTGCGAGAAAAGAAGGAGCTGTTAAACTTTTAACGAGTTTTGCACCTGCGAAAGAAAAGAGCGAATTGTGTAGCCAACGGAAGTCTTCAGGTAGGAAGTTGGGAAGGGGCTGGCGAACGACCAGAAGGAAGGGTTTTGAAGAGATCTAAGAATGAGTAGGGAGTGAAAAGCGAGTCGTATGTGGGCTGTCATAAAGTTTACTCTGTCTCATGACGGAAATTTTCTCAGGTAAGTAACAGAGTCAAGGCTTGAGTACACTTCTTTCTGTATCAAAATATCTTAGTTGACTCGATGACCATTTTTTAATTAAATGGTGTAATCGGAATTCAAATTGTTTTTCACACTACTTTATCTCCCGATACGAAATGACACTAATGTGTAAAAACAGTTCACAGAGATTCGTGTGTATTACATTTGATTTATCTCGTAGAAAATTTGGGACATGGTTTGTCAGATTTCACAAACACAATTGTTTTTCTTATTGGTTAAAAAGTTTTTTTATTTAATCAGGAAATGCAAAGTAAATTCTATGTGGAGTAACAAGACTGAACAGGGGGAGGGATCAAAAGAAGAATTAAGTATATTCAAAATATTGACTCAAATAACGAGAATAATACTAGTTATCACATCTATTTGTTTGTTGTTGGTTTTTTACTTTCTCAGAAAGTATAAATAAATATTTAGAAGAAAATATTGAACACATCATCATGGAACACACAAAATATATAATTTGAGTCAAAAACCGAAAAATGTCACAGAGATGTAGGGGGTAAGTACGAAAACAAAATGAATAAGAACAAAAGTGAAGTCATTAAGATTTGTAAAATAATTTATTGTTTCGTACAAATATCATGTTTAGTTTGCTATTCAGGTAAAATCATGTTATATCTTCAACTTCAAAACAATTCATAACAATTTGAATATTTTTATAACAATTTGAGGGTTTTCATTTATTTGTAAGATTTATAGTTTTTATGTACTGTACCTTCATTTAAAGAAATAGAATGTAATATGAAAAGCGAGATCTCGAGAAAGGGTAAATTAATTGGTAGTGCTAAAAGTGTTCGTGATTTTAAAATTATGTAAAATTTAAGAACCTTACTACATTCAAACTTTTTTGTCAGGTGGTTAAATAAACAGCTCGAAATGTGTGACACGGAGGTATCAATATATAGAAGAAAAATAGAGGTGCCCTCTTCATCTGTAACACGAAACGACGCTTTGGAATGAAGACCAAAGTGAGGTGCAAATTTGGAAGTGATCCCAGGGGAAGGTAAACTAGCGGACCTTCCAAAAGAGAGAAAAGAGCACTCAAACTCCCTGTAGAGAGATCCCGAACGAACGGAAAAAAATAAAATAAAAAAATTGCTCGGGCAACGCAAATAAAGGAGAGAGAGACGATGTATGGAGGGCATTAGCCAGGGTTTGGTCGACTGGGCACCGCGACAGAGGGGAAGTTGGGAGAAGGTTTAGAGAGTGGGTGGAGGCGGAGGAGGAGGGGGGCGGGGTGAGATGCGGCGGTGCGTGTGGGCACGAGGCATATCGGAGTCAATTTCCCGATAAATTCGATTAAGTGTCTGATCGTCGATTAAATCTCCGCCCAATTAGCCGAGCTACTGGTCTTGCAGCTGCCCACTCTACAGCGACGGGAAAAGAGCGAAGGGGGAATACAAGCGTCACCTGCAGGTTGCAGTCAGATGGGCGAAGGGCCAACGCCAATGAACGACTCGTCAAGCAGAAAGAAGCTCACTGAACGAATCGTTCTGCTTCCTGTGGAAGTGTGAAGCGTTTTCAATGAGGCCGTTTGGCTCTTCATGAATGCTCATGGCGTCAGGCGATTGTGATGTAAATGCACAGGACAACAGTTACCAAGTTCTTTTACTCGATAGAGATACTATACTTAACTCAATCACTATGTTCACGCAAACCATCGCAAGCATTATTGCAATTTTCTTTTGAATCATAAGAGGTACATGCACCATCAAATATCATTGGTACATGCGCCATCAAATGTGATTTGAATCACTAATATTCTGTTAAAAAAGAAGACCAAGTTCTCTCAACAAAAAATA
>NNCF01129284.1:31537-62441 GCA_002313205.1 Laupala kohalensis | reverse complement strand
AATACGTCCACTCCTGTTCCCTATTTGGGATGATGGATGATGGGTACATATTTTTCTTAGATGTGTCCCTCGATCATAGCTCATTCCACCGATATTGATTGATAGTATACATATTTTTGCTCACTTTTCTTCAAGTTATATCACATAAATATATGATTTGGGTGAAGAATGCTTATGAAGGGGTGTTATTGGGATTTCTGGGGATATAAGGTACCAAACCTACATGAGCCTTCGGGAGAAAAATCCTAGCTAAAAACACACCCAATATTTCAAAGTAATGAGATAAACCATAACAACTTTGAAAGAAATACAACAGTAAAAAACATGGAAAAAATAATTAGTGTGTTACGTGTATTTGATAACAATGTCCAAAACAGCAAATATAAATAGCAATATCCAAAACGTTTGATTTTTGCAAAAGGTGAAGAGAAGAAAGAAATCTAAATTAAAGTTTGCTCATATTTAAAAAAGATATAATGACTGAAGTCAATAATTCAAAAAACATATTGTCGAATATCCCAATTTAAAACTACAACTAATTTTCTCCCGCAATAAATTGCTGATATGTTTCTCAGTAAATAAACGTCCTATTATTTTAATAGTTTTATAAGGGTTCACCAATGCATCTTTCAAAGTGCTTTTCAGCAACACAAAACGCACTTCAGAAATTTTCAGATAATATATCCAGTACATTTTTATGATGTATGTACAGTAAATAAATGAGAATTATAATTTAAAACTAAAATAAATCAAAGAATTCGATAACAATGATAATTTTTATACAAAAATCTCTCTTCAATCACACCCTCAAAGGTTAGGGTAAATATGAAACTTAACATGAAATATGAAACTTCAAGTCATTTTGATGCTTGCATACATTTTATGATGATTTCGCATCATATTGACAGGGGGAACATACTTCGAAAACCCACTACTGACTATTGTTGAAACTTGTCCCTCATCCAACGAAGCAAATGTTTGGAATGGTATTTTAGAAAGTGTATTTCATAAATTTATTGAAAATAATATCGAATTCATATATTTGAAACGTGCGTCCTGAACCAATTTAAAATATAATTGCTACGTTGCATTTTCAGAAAAAGAAATACTGCGAAATTTATTTCTGGTAAATGTGGTTTTCATTCTTTCTTATTCATTTTTTTTGAAACATGCAATGAACAATGGGAAACACATTTAACGGGGAATATAGAGATGTAAATACAGATCCATACCAGGAAGTTATGTCTTTTAAGAATTGAATGGTTTTAATATACGTCTAAAGCTGATATAAGTGGTATTTCACAGACACAAAATATTTTGGTGTACACACGCACCTGCATATGCATTTTAATGTGTTTTTAAAACGTCAAATATACACATGACCTGTGATGAAGTGATAGAAAGACAATAACACACATTGTACGCAAACACGAAATATTGTATTGGAGGTCAATTTACTTTTCATTTGTACAGCAAATCATTGTTGTTTTTGATTTAAGTCGATCAAATATTTTTTCTCTATTTCTTCCAGTCAGTACAAGAGCAACCAACTACCCGCTTTATATTTCATACACGCTTGCAACTCTGTTTAGTCCTTTAATATTAGTAAAATGTTTTCCTTTCTTGGAGTAATTAGATTACATAAACATGGATAAATAGGGTTCTCTGCTGTTTTGCTTATTTTCATAAAACTCATTTCAATAAAAATAGAAAAATATTTCGATTCACTAGATTTAAAAAATTCGTCATGAGTTTTATTCATGCTACTAATTACCTCTACAGCTCACCAAAATCAATACTAGCAGCAAAAGTTTTAGTTTTTACATTTGATTTGGCAAGTGTATCCATTAGTGAACCTGCTAAAGTTAATTTTCATTAAGTATTAAAAATAGATTTCAGAGCTCGAAAACATAACTTGTAAGTAATATCTTAAATTGGTGAATTTAATTTCTTAAGAATTTTTTTCATACGACAGACGGGAAAGTAGAATATGCTCAATATCTCGCTGAAACAATTCTCTTTCCCTTTATTTAAAAAAAAAATTCATATTTCTCTCGCTTACACACATATTTTGAGGATACGGGTCATTTCTGCTCCGAAAAACGACCCAGAAATTAATTCCATAATTATATTTGCTTGCTGTATAGTAAGACATTTCTGTCCTAAGATGGGAGAGCGAACAACCCTACAGTGTACACACACAAGAGGGTTGGAGAAGAGAGAGAGAGAGTTGGAAAAAAAGGATGAAGAGGACGGAGGTAGAGCACGGTTGACTGCCACCAGGAGCACCGACGGCTAATAAGGGAGGGAGTAATTAAGACTCGCGAATAGTGGCCGCAAACAGGCAGAGCTTGAGAGAAGAGGGAACACAAGAGAGGTTGGGTAGAGGGCGTTTCAAGCCGCATCGACCACAGACGGATAGGCGCAGCTGAGTCACATTCAACTCTCGAGGGTGAAAGGGAGTGTCATACGGGATGCTCTTTCCAAGTATTGGATTCTAATAAATATTTTATTTTCAAGTTTAATAACAGATTTAATGCATTATGTAAATCACACATTCCCCTACAACATAACAGAACCTGTTATTGCGTCATTCATTGAATAAGCTGGAATTTAAATCATATTTAACTCCCAATTCATGAGACAGGGCAATAATCAATTACATAAAAATTCACCCAAATTGAGTCTAGTGCTTTACTAATTTAGAAAATAAAACTGTTCGTAAGAAACGAGTAACATTATTTAATTAGTTGTTAAATTGAATGAGAATTTGGGGAAAATTATTTTGTAAAAGTTTGAATACGAGTGGCATAAACATAGCACCAAACTACTAGACACAACCAAAACTGAACATGGAATAAATAAATTTGACGAAAGATGTAGGAATATGACAAAAACAAGATGTAGAATATCCTAAAAAAACGTAGGATAGAGTTGTTCATACATACGTGTGACCTTTACTCGAGCTGAAACTGTTGAATAATCTTTTATTTGATTGTACTTACAACATAACTCCATTTGTTGGCATTGGATTAAACAAACAGATTCACCGCACTTTGAACGATATTACAATTTATCCATATTCAAAGTTTTTCCATATTCAAAGACATTATGTTGTATTTGTATGATGTGTCATGATAGATACCAATATCTCACAGAATAAGTGATAAAATTTTAGGGGTGTATTAACTGCCAATCGGATGTTTTACAGGAATATAATATTTTGTATTTAGAGGATTTTTTGCTCTAATTATTGTAAAATGACAACCAAGCAGCATACTACACAATAATTTCCTTTACTACACTGAAATTCGTACTGATTAATTACGGAACAATTAATTAACTTGAATACTTTCAACTAAAGTAGGTGAATTTTAATTGTCGCCTCCCAAAGAAAAATTAATTAAAAAAGCAAGAAGTTAAACATATTAGACGTGTATTGGAACAGATGACTGTTTTATCACATTTTCAATGTTTTACATTTTCAGAGAAGCTTCCTTTAAATTTATCAGTACATTTGTAATGAGTCCCATATTTCAAAGGTTATGCTGCAGAAGCACAGTTGGAGTAAAAAAGCCCTATGTCTTAATGAGATTTTCGGAATATGAGAATAATGAAAGAAACAGAATGTTGGAATGTACTTTTTATCACACTACAGAGGAAACCGGCAAAGTTCAGAGGAGCTGAGATAGTCAGATGAGACAAGTGTAGCAGCGAAACAGGTGTGAAGCCGCGATGGAACTAAGTGGACCCCAAAAGAAGGAGGAGGAGGAGGAGGAAGAAGAAGAACAGCAAACGTCTCGGGGTAGACCATCTCACGGCGTGGCGAGAGCACTGCAGCAGTAGCATCAAGGAGAAAACAGGACGGGAAGAGCATGAGAAATCCGTTTAGCAGTGCCGCAGGTTCCATTTGCAGATACGCAACGCGGTAACGCGCTTAACGGCTCCCGAAACAAGCCGGCAAGTGGCTCTACTGCGCATGCTCACTCTCTCTTTCTGTTTCACAGCTTTCAGGGAGTTTTAAGTCCACCGGAGAGAGTTCCGCTGGGTGACTTAGAATTCGTCTTTGTTATATATGTCAACGCATTGGACACTAAGACGTTCATTGCAGCAGTAAGGCAAACACAGCAAATGAAGAACATACCTGACAATTTTCTGGTGCTGTGGTTTAATAAAAATAGAAATGAAACTTCTCTTATCCACAGTAAAATCATCTTCTAAGGAAAGATATTTAATTTGAAAAATACTGTTTAAAATCGATTCATTTTATAGGCACTCTAATAATAAGATATTTAGTTATTTTCGAGCGTATTTATTTTTCATCCTGTCTTCCACACTGATAAGAAAAGACTGTGAGAAAAGTCTTTATATTGCTTGTGTTTTAATATGTTTTCATCTTTAACATACAAATTGTGCAAAAAACACATTATACAAACTTCATATTCTTCCACTGAGTAATTTCCCGGCTGTGAATATAAGTCATTTCGAAAGAAATGAAGATAAAATTTATTCATCGTTAATAGCTCGGATCATTATTTTTCTCTAATACTCGTATATTGCAATGTTGTCATCTATAACTATACATAAAGTATGAACTGAATCATCTACACTGTCACAAATCTTTGGATTTCACATGGTTGATGATTCAAAATTGTCTTTTGTGCATATTTTGTAGTTCCCAAAACAGATTGTTCGACACAGATAATAAATAATTCTTCAAATGAGATGGAACTGAAGTTTTAAAAATTTATGAAAAATAGTACCATGATTATTTTTCGAATATCAGATTACTTCTATTCACTACCGCTTGAATAATTCTTAGTGTATATTTCTCCCAAACGTGCGTGTCATAATTCATAAATTGCTTCCCATGTAACATAGAAAACAACCATAAGATTCATGGTTAGTATAAAATTGTTCTATTATTGGTGTAATTACCCAAATGTTTGGTTTTTATCATATTTATGTATTATTTCTTATTTTTATACCACCTTTCATCAAATTAAGTTACATTATCGAAGTTATATATTAATTATTTTATACATTCTAATAAAAACATATTATATGTACATATTAATATTTCAGAATTTTTGTAAATGTGTCACTCATTAAACTTAATAAAATATGTGTTACAAAGAGCAAAATATATGTATTTGTATGGGGGGGGGCAATAATTACTACGAAAACATAAAAAGCGTTAGAAATGAGTCGCTTATTATCTTTCCACAAACATAGAACAAAAAAAAAAAGATTCAAGCTGTGATTAATGCCTTTCAATACAACAGCTCTATTTAAAATAAATCGTAGGGTTATATTGCATCTCACGATAACGCTTAAATAATAAAAACCACTTACGGCGCCGTAGTTAATTTGATACGTCGAACAAGAATAATACGAAACTGCTATACATTGCATCGTGGAAAGAAACGTTCAGCTATCGTTCTCTGACAAAACGAAAAATACAATGAAGAATAATCGAACGCGTGAGTGGAATCAGAGTGGGAGAGCGAATGAGAGTACACGAGAAGAGGGAAAAGCAGAAAGGTCATCGACGTACAAAATCCCCCTCAGTGCGAGAGCTTAGCGGCCCTACCCTAATGACAGCTTGAATTAGTGAAACTACCCTCATTAGAACCGACGAGCATTTGTTTACCGATTGTTTACCAATCGCAATCTACGCGGTGACTTTGATTTAAAGATAATAAATCTACGAAGCAAACGATACGAAACAGGTCGCTATAGTGCTATGATACCACGAACAAATACAAACCGGACAGAGGTCAAGTCCAAGATCACAGACATGATTAAATATTTTAACTAGTAATCAACATTAAATTTACTTTTAGCTGCGTGAAAGAATCTGAAAAAATACAGGGTTCATTTACGTGAAATACGTACGAGATACCAAGTAATTTAGAGAATGCCATTTTCCCATGTACATCGGGATATTTTAACAAGAGAACCGAACCAATTTCATTCAAGTTCGTTTGGTTTACAAGTAAAAAACTTGTATTTTAAATTACCACGAGTCTAAATGTTGTCTTTTTAACACTTTTTATTTTCATCTTTCAAACAAGTTTACAAAATTTTCATCTTCAGAGCAACATACAGTTTTGGCCCTCATAAAATTTTAAGTGAACTTTTAAATAACTAACGAATAGTTCACATATTTTTAAGCATTTCATTATAAACGCTAAAACGTTTATTAAATTATCTACAACTCAGAAATACCCATTTCTAAATTCTCTGCAGGGTCATAGGTTTTATGAATCGTTGTAAGTACACATGGGGCATAATTTCATGGTATGTTGTAATTGTGTAAATGTGTAAACAATTTTTATCTTCAATTTCTAGAAGACCATTCACAATATCAGTATATTAGCAACGTTGAAGATAGGTAGACGAAGTTAAAGTTAAACCGATAGTGATTAGAAAGAGGAAGCAATTACTATCGTAATAACATCTCTAACAATTAATGACAGTCGCAGAATTAGAGAGAGATGTTTGTATTGAAATTAATTATAGTATTTTGCATGTGATAAATTACGTTCTTATTATCATTATAGATTTTTTTGTGATCATCTTTACATTTTAATTTAGATGGAATTTAAGAAGAATGAAAAGAAAATTGTGACATTCCACCTCGTGCGCGAGACTTTCTGCGCGAAGGCCGCAACCAGTAGAACCGAAACTTTCCTTCGTAGCAAATATAGCACTGCTTGTGATAACTCCCAGTTTCGAACTGTTAAGTTGTCACCGGGGTGGTCACCTATCGAAATGCAAATTACCGTCTGTCCCTTTTGCCATACGAGCTTTCAGCAGATTAACTCATTTACGAGTATACGAACGTTTGAAACTGGTGGGAAAGAGAAGACTAGTGAAATGATTTTGCCAATGGTAGACCAATGTACTATAGACACTAACGCCAAAAGAGGAAGTAGATCGAAATCTTAATATTCACATCTTGAATGGTTTAAATCTAAATGCGCCAACACATTGACAACACAGAAGTTTCCACCTGCTTACTCTAGACAAATGTCGCTGTGGTACCTACACATTCCGCGAAGTTATCCTCGTCATAAGAAAGGTCAAGACATCGGAAAATGTACTTGCTATAAACTAAGAAATGCTGAATAATTAAAGAACTACGACGGTAATACGACGTGAAGGTAAGAAAACTGAAATAGTTATACATTCGCAAAGGGAGATCTCGAAGAAAGAATGAAGAAAAGTAGTGCGAATGTAACAAACAAACGTAAGAGTTCTCAAAATTTTAAGTGAATGTTTTGGATTACGATAATGGGATCAATTTCAAGGATGATATATCAGTCACAGTTTTTATTAAAATTTCGTTTTCTAATTTTGTCCTCTTGAGAATCATTCATCCTGATCTTCGTCAAATTCCGTACGTTTTATCACACTCATAATTATGATTTGTGGACTAAATGGATACTATTTGTGGATTATATTTAAAATTCCCGTTCTGTTTATTACTAATTTATTGTCAAGAGAAGGACAATATCTATTTTACTACTGAGAAGAGTTCTACTGATGCTACTTATATTTATATCAAAGCACTCTCAGTTAAATCCGTGGTACAACAATAAGTACAGCTGAAACTTATGTGTTCATTATCAATATTATTATTAGTGAAAACACAATTATGCAATTCAGTGGAAAATTGATAGAACAAAAAAATTACTTGTAACGTTGACTTAACAACCTTGCAACTCGACTTGGTAGAGGTAGTGAGATGTACCCAAAAGTCTCAAAGCAAATCCATCAGTATCTCAGAGACCCTAACGCCATTTGAAACGATCGAGAGAAACCTTCAGTGACGATGAAGGGGCTGATTGGCGAAGAGCGATGGTCCTCGTACTGTTCCAGACCGAGACCAGCGGATGTGCAAATCCAGAATCCGGGTCTCGTTAGGAAATAGTTGTTAGCAAGTTATAGTGACTGCACGGTAATTACGCGGTGTCGCCGGCAGTTGTTCGGACACCTCGTTAGTTTGTAGACAGCGACGCATCGGCCTCTGCTATGGCGCACTGCACCCTGACACGCTTTGCGGCGGAGGAGGAGAGAAATAAACCCTTGAGGGCGGAGGACAATTTACGCGTTCGAGCCACAGAAGGGTTCAGGCCTTTATAACACCCGTCTGTTCGAGCGGAAACAATATAGGTCGTAGAGCTTCAAAGGCTTGGTTTTAATTGTCTTATACTTTTCTTCCGCACAATGTTAATTTATAATAAAAATGAAATCATCTCGTTAGCAATTAACAGTACCTAAAGGTCCTGTCACAGGAATGAACCATTATGAAAATATTTATAATTTATAATAATATGATTATATTCTAACACAGTACCTGGATAAATATTTGCACGAATTTTGTGATTTTCGTGCAAATTATTCTTTTCGTATGTCTATTGCTATGTACGGAAATTGTAATTCAATGATGTTGGTTTCTTGGTCGAATTCGTGAGTGATACGAAATAGTATCTTCATTATATATTTTATAATATTTTATAATATTCACGTAATACGAGTTAAATAAATATTTTATAATATTCACGTATGAATTATTAAGAGTATATTGTTATTAAATATGATTTTCGGTAACATTATCATAAATCGGGAAAAAAATTCAAAGTGATTTGTGTTTTTCTTTTTTTTAAACAAATTCCTACCAGATTAATTTTGAAAACTATACAATGTCCCAAAGTTACCGACTTTTTGTGTACGTAGCCACAAACTGGATAATGTATTAGTGTATATTCGGGTAAAGTACGACACTCATGCAATCTTAAAAAGTAAGACGATAATAAGAGAAAGTTAACAAGAAAAGATAATTATAACATTAAAATACTGTGAGAGGTCAATATAACGGACTAATCAAAGCAGAAGGTTGTCCGTTCAAATCAAAATTAGTTCAATAAAAATGTATTTCTTATGGGAGACAAACAAAGCGCATAAAGAAATTTTTCAGACATTTGCCGAGCGAAGTCTTTACATCAAAGAAAGTAAAAGAATTAACAACAAAAAGATTTGTGTTAATATATTAGGTATAATGAACAGTTTGTAAGTATGTTGGAAAAATTATCCGAAATGCAAATGTACACAATTTGATGAATCAGAAACAAACCTGAAGAAAACATCTGAAACTGTCCAGATAAGTCATTAATGCACTTATGTATTTATGTCAGTAAGTCAGAACGCAAGTCGCGAACGGAATTCCACTTATTATTCATGGAAGTACTAAGTGGATGATAGCATTTCATCGAGTGTACATGTGGCCAAGGTTAGGGTGCAGGTAGGGGAGGTTATTTCTGTCTGTAGAGATTTCTATTTTTCGAACAACGTGAAATTGTATGAAGCAGCCGGCAAGAAACTAATTCAAACCCCTCAGGGACGCTGTGACTGTTTGACTTGTATCAAATAATACAGTTCACGTAGATTTCACTGTAGAAAAAGACGATTCATATTCATAGTTTATTTTCTACTGGTTGTGGTTGATGCTTATTCCCTGGGATAATAACTGTCGAAGGCACCGTGGTAGGGACAGTTTTTTAATTAATTCATTCCACAATAGAAGTCAGTGATCACCTTGTCTGCGATTCCCAATCAATTAGATAGGCAACACATGTACAAATAAATAAATTCTACATTTTTAAATGTTTTCCAGTATTTTTCTGACTGCGATGGCAGAGTGTTTAAGCTCGAGGATATTGAGTAATCACAACTAACCGACACTACTTTGGTCAGTAAAAACATAAATCGATTACATGGATCGACGATCTTATGATTTTCTGTCTTCCCTCGGGAAATGTCTGACCAAAACACTAACAACGTATTACGTCACAGAGTAGACGCAATCTTTCCTTCCGAAATCGTTTTTCACCGAATTTGTAAAAGAAAAATTAACGAACATAAGGGGGATGTTCAAACCTAAACGGTGGAGGTTAGTATAGCTCCTTTATGTGTATAGTTCCTTCCTTCATGAGCTTTATTTTCAACTAAAAGTCATAATTCTACTGCTATTAATGTTCATAATATAATATAATGAAGTAAATAATTAAAAATCTTACGCCCTTTTATGGTCGAATAATATTTATATTATCTGTGAAGAGCTCATTACGTGTCATCTTGGATTTAAGTCGTCGTCAGGTGATCTAGTAATAACAAATTATAATAATAAACATAACAGTACAAATGAACATGATATAAACATAAATATAAACACAAAATATGTTTACAAAAAAGCAGAAAAATAGTTATTTTTTGAAGTATAGCACTAGAAAAAAAGTTAGAATATTGTATTGTATAAACCAGATAGTTTTTCAGCGTAAATTCAAACTCCCATCTGATTTTTTTATAAATATCATTTCTTACATACGTTTATAATAATTAACTTCTTTGTCCAAAATTAATGTACTTTCTCAATCCTTCAAGTGGTAATTATTAATGCAATGTGAGGTAACTACACTTTGTTCAACTGATTTTAAATTTCTTTTGTGCTCCTGGATTCTAGTTTTTAACCCTCTTTTTGTTTGACCTACATAGCTAGCATTACAATCTCTTCATTTTATTCTGTATACTACATAGTTAGTATTCATAACGGAACATGACGTAAAAACCCGTCACACTGCATTGAGAACTAATTTAGAATTAATTCCTCATAACTGCTCACAAGTATAGTACGTATTAGGAGAGATAAGATCACATTTGGCTTCGTTTCCACGATCTTGCTGAACGGTAGAGCATGTGTTCAAACCCTGCTCGGTAGAAGTTTTCAGTTGGGGTTTCCCTCATCTTCTCCAGACAAATGTCGGTTCAGTACCATAAGTTCGCCGACAACCCAACATCTCTCATTCCCAATTTTCCGAAGTCCAACGGCTAGGTGGAAGAGCAGGCCTCATGACTTGAACCTCGCCAAAAAATATAAAATAAATAAGAGCACGTCCCTCACTGCGGCGCAATGCTGTAAGGTAACCACACTGAACAAGCGAGTGAGAACGGTATAGGTGCATAAGTGTGGATGCGACGTAAGCGATGTCAAGATCTTCAAATGTACGAAAGGGACAAAATGGCAGTACTAATCAGAGGTGTAAACTCGTCAACAGACTGATCGGCGTTACTCTACTTACAGGTACTCTACTTCCAACAGACTAGCAGCGCATTCTGGTGGGAAAACGTAGAATAACCCCAGACAAACAAAAGAGACTAATTCACGGAATGGAAGTTGGAAAGATTTATTAAACGTGTAAAAAGTATTTAAATAATTCAATCTGTTAGTTATCTTGATTTAGTACGTACAAAGCTAGTTCAACAATAGACGTGATTTTTCAGAGGATGATACACCGTATTCTATGACAGTAAAACGGGGAATGCTAATGTAGGTCAAGAAAAATATTGTAGGTTATTTATAAAAAACGTCATTATGAAAAAACGTAGCTGAAAACAAAAAACTTAATTAACATATATACATAAATAGATGAGTTTTTTTTCTTGCTTTTGTTGTTTATTCTTGAAGCTAGTTGAAAAATAGACGAATTTTTAGAAGCTTATCGGGTACGCAAATCTTTACCATTAGATGGATATTTATCAGACATGGTGAAATTACCTGAAACGAGAAAGACGAACCAATATATGACATTCGCAATCAGAAATACTCGCGTTTTTGATTTATGCACTTTGCGTGTTATAGCACTGCATATGATCGTGGGCGTCGTCAGGGTTGCGTGCTAGGTAGGGGGACCGCTTCTGAGAAGTTATCTATTAATGAAAATTGGTTGATTTGCGTTAAGTGGTTTGAAAGAGACCAATTCAAACTACAAGATAGGATAAGATATCATCAATATATTTCAACGCTATATTTATCCAAAACTTGTAAATGAGAATTAAATACATTACCTGTCAAACAGATTTGATTTTTTACTTTTTCTAAAAATTATACACTTGTTAGTTTTAAACACGCGAGTCTACGTGAAACGTATACTTCGAAATACGTGAAGTCACTTTTTCTCAAGAAATCTGGAACATTCGATTCGACCCACATTCTTCCGAATAAAGCTCCTTGTTGAAAGAGACTCTTAAGTCCCGGTGTAGATGGAGAACAGGCGGGCAGTAAACGAACTGGACAAGCGAGGCCAAGTCTATTGGCTGCCAGCTAGCGTCCCTCAATTGTCTGCAGTGACCCCAGAGCTCCACGTGGCCAATGGATGCACTGTGCAGTTAATGCTCTCGTCCACTGAAGTCCAAAATAATTCAATTTCCGAACTCGATTTGCCGACTGAGTTCTAGTACACTTTTATTATTGTAATTACGAGTTATTAGGTTCGGGATCAAGCGGGACGAACCACTCGATAAGTATAAGATTAGTTATGTGTGGTATAGTTACAATACTAGGTAATACTACTCTTTTATATTTTTATTTTTGCGTATTTTTAATTAGGAAAATATAATGCGAAGCGGTATATTAATAAATATTCAATTTTTTTAAACATACGGTAAAAATTAGGACTGTCATGACATTTATTTCGCTTCTTATCGATCACCGCAGAATAAAATAGTTGGTATGTGTAGTTTATGTGAGTATTCTAAATCAATCTCCATTAACCGCAAATTAAGGTATCTGATTTTTTAAATAGTGCTATCTACAATTAATTACAGCGTAACTTCTCTTTAACGACACTCGCCAGACCAAAATTTGTTCCCTATAGAAAAGTTTACAGTTTTTTTTGAAAAGTAGTGTACATAGAATAGTATTAGCAAAACCAATGTGCAAATATGAACTTTTCAAATTCATATACAACAACACACACAAATTTTTATACTCAAAATATAATGAAAAAAGACGTTTCGTCGATTAAAACTCATCATATTGGGCACGCATGACGTAATTTATTCTGGAACATTTTAACTCCCTGTATTGTTTTCTTCACCACATAGTATAAAATTATTCAGCAGTCTTCACTGATGATTTGTCGAAATCACTATCAACGGTTTGTTGCGTAGATTCAATTTGTGGTTTGATGTTGCTTGTAATATTATATTTCATTGGATGTACCTCCGTCAAAATCGAGGAACTTCTATTGTGTTGGAGCACATGAGATTAATCATTAAAGGAAGTACTGTAGTAGTTTAAAAGGTACTCAGAGAGTGAACAAATCGTTGTCTGAACTGCAATGGAAATAGATACCTGTATGACAAGGGTGCGCATTGTGGAGGAGGATGTCACAAAGGGATGCAGAGGTATTATTCGTAGTCTTGCTGTTCTTTGTGGTCTTCTGGAATAATTAATAATCAGCTACATACGTCCGTTATAGAGAGACACCGCTAATCGAATTTATCTAGTAACTTAAATTCAATAGGAATTCAACGAGAATGAAACAATGTCGTGAGCATATCTAAAATAACACAAAATCTGATAACAGTATTAAAACAACATTTTTCCAAATCAAGCATTACCAAACCTACCAGGTGAGGAAGGTGAGCTCAATAGTGTGACAAATCTTTGTTTATAAATTTTATTTTCAAATGTGAAAAATGTTTAATTTATTAGTAAATTTAATCCTGTTTCCGTTTCCTTCGAGGTATGTCACATTTTTATTATACATAAGTCGACTTTTTCTTAACTCTTTTAATAATTAATTTTAACTTTTGATGCTGATATGTTACTTAGTATTAAAATCATAATACTATAATGTCGTTACGGAACATTGAGTAAACAACTTATCTAATTCTTACTTTATTTAATACACTATTGTGCAAATCTCAATTATTATATCACAATTTATTTTACCACGTCTTCAACAATGTCATTCCGGAGTACACATGTGGTTATGCATCTCTTGCTGTATTTTCTCTACCGTACTACCAGTCACTCACTTGTCTTAAGTATATTACGTAACACTCCAATCTTCTGCACATACTGTTCGAATAACTCATAAACCTGTTTATGCTTTAATGATTTGTATTTTTTTTTTAATTGTTTACTTCGATCTTCCGCAGCTCACCCATAAACCTCCCTCTCTCCAGTCCATACAGTGTACAATCCCATAGAGCATGGTCTTCTGTCTCATCTTCTTGTCCACAAAAACACATCCCATTCTCTTCTTTTCCGGGTCTATATAAATAGATCTTGAAATTGCCACGTCCAGTAAAGAATACCATCAGATATGATCTTGGCATAAACTATTTTCTCTTCTTGTCTCTGTATCTTACAACACTTATATATTCGTAAGTCCTTCTTCCTTTCCTACTTTTGTCCCATCGCGTTTGCTGGCCCACTAACAACTCCGTCTTTAATTCTTTTTTTCCATTCGTCCCTTTCAGCACATTTCCATTTACATGTTTTCCCCCTTCTTTTTTAATAATCTTCTGTACTTTAACTTCTGTATATGCAATTCTATTGGCCATAAACCTGTCACCTTCTGGTGCATCTGTGCATCTATAGCAACCACTCATTTTCAAAAAGCACAATCTTTGCACACTTCTTATCTTCCTTTCAAAATGCACATATGATTTTTTCGCAGTAACGCGAGCAAATCGTTAACGCTTTTTGACCTTTTCTTTCTATTTCATTTCGACTTTCTCCTTGTACCATAATCACAAAATCATCTGCATAGGCAATATATGAAATACCTTCACCATGTAAATAATGCAGTAGATTGTCCAATAACACATTCCATAATATAGGACCACAGCTTGAACCCTCGGAACACCCTCGTTTAATCTGCCTTATGATTTTTTGTATTCCAATTTCAATGTATACATGGCGGTCCTTTAAATAAGAACTAAAGATGTTACATAACGATGCAGGAACAGTCTTACTTTTCAATGTTTCCATAATCACTTGCCAGTTTGCACAGTCAAACACCCCTTGAAAATCAATGAAAACGAAAAAACAGTATTTCGTCCCAATTTCTGTTACGTAATTTAATAGGTCAATTACTGCATCTTCAGCACTCCTCCCTTTTTTAAATCCATATTGTGTTATCATTAAGCTCGTTGTTTTCTTTCAAATGCTGTGCTTCTAGTTATTATTTTATCTAACAGCTTCCCTTACGAAGGTAGGAGCGTGATGGGTCGATACGACTGTAGTTTAGTTGTGTCTCCTTTTAAGAAGAACTTGACGTTTCCAATTTTCCAGACTCGCAGATAATATTCTGTCCTAATACTCTTGTTACAAATCGCTTTCAATTCGTCTCTCAATAATCCAAAACTCGTCTGGTCCATTTCATGTGTTATGGAGTCATATCCAGGACTCCTATTTCAACGTAATTTATTTACCGAAATATATAGTTTAACATCATCTATCTCCTTAATGTCTTGCTTGTTCACATTCTCCTTCTTCCATTTCACCAATGTTCTTCCCCTTCTGTCAACATACGGGAAACGCCAACACGTCCGTTCTATAGCTTTTTGTACATATACATCTCCAAACCCTGCTTTTTATTCCTCAATACTTCAGCCTTAAATTTCGACCGCGCAGCAACATAACATACTTGTATTCCTCCTCCCACCCTGTCCTTCTTTGCGTCGTTTGCTGATATTTTCCTCTAGCTTTATTCCTCCTATTTTTTAACTTCGTTAAAGTGGCTATATTTCCTTTCTTCTCACGACTTCTCTTGTTTCGCACATCTCGATGTCATCCGTAACAGCTCTTCTTCCTATCATATCAATACATTCGTCTATTCCCTCTTTTTTCACATTTATGTCCCTATATTTTATCGCAGTCCCTTCCAGCTTCCTTTCAAATTTCCTCCTATAAATTCACCTATATATGAATTCCCTTTCTTGTCGGTATTTCATTATTTTATTCTTCATGCGTTCTACAGTAAATATTATACCTCGACGATCACTCGTCAACCCATCAACCACACACCAGTTTGTTATTTTGTGCCGTTTCACTATACTGGTCAAAGTTAGGTCAATAACGGACTCTCCATTGTTAGTGCTGAACGTTACTTTACCATCCTCATTTAGCAGTATAAGATTCCATTTAAAAATTTACTCCTCCTTATATTTACCTCTCTCATTTGTCAATTTATCCCCCCACTACTCCGAACGGGCATTCGCATCAACACATATTATTATGTCATAATCTTTATATTTACTCAATATTTTATCCAACACTTCCATCTTTCTCTATTCTACGGTTATATTGGCAGTAGACATTTACCAAAACAACTTCTATTTCCTCAGTTTACACCATTACGACTTGGACGTTCCCTCTTAAATATTTACTTATTACCAATATATCCATCTTATCTCGTATAATTATTCCAGACCATAAAAGTTTTGCACAAACCGACCTGAAACGCAACGGCATGACATAACCTCTCTGTTTTGGTGTATATCTCCTGAAAGTAAGCTATAGACACATTATTTACATTCATATATTCCCCTAGTTCTCTAGATCATTGTATACTTCGCCGCACATTTTGTTGGAATATTTTAATTCCCATAGTGTGTATTCGCTCGAAGTACCTCTACGGCTTCCTTACATTCCGGGTATTCAGTATCTAAGGTGTTATATGGTCACTCTTTTGCTTCTTCCTTGTACAATTCCCGCACTTGGAATTCTCTTTTTATTGAGGCACTTCTGAAACGCATGCCCCCCTCCCCGCCTTAAACGCAATACACACTTGTCTTTACATCCTATCTACACATGCCTGCTACATGACCGTACTTGTGGCACCGGAAGCAACGAGGTATTAAATCCTCCATTACTTTATAACTTCCTAGTCCCATGTACAGTCTGCCTCTACACAAGACGCCGTAAGGACATTAACCACATGGGTTGACGAACATCAAACAAAATTAGGAATGGCAATATACCTAGATATTCAAGGAGCTTTCAACGCGGTGCAATGGGGTGGAGTCTTGAAGCACATAAGAGAAAAAGGTATAAATACGTGTTTGTACAACATTTTTGTCAGTATTTCGAACAACGGACATCTTATTTGGAAATAGAAACAGAACGCATATATTGGGATGCAGATAAGGAATGTCCCCAGGGATTATCATGGAAAGCGAATATTTTGGAATATGACCATCAATGGATTACTGTGCCCGGTACGTGAAGACGGATATAAAATCTTAGCTTATGCGGACGATATTTTGGTTTTTGTGGAAGGTAATGGAAGAAGGGAATTGGAAAAATCTGGTTACAACGTACTGAAGAGATGTGATAATTGGTGTAGGGAAAATAGTTTCAAAATAGCAGCGAGTAAAACAATAGCAATGGCTTTTGGTAAGATAAGTGTTAAAAAGCGGAAACCGATATTAAAATTTAGAGGACACAAAATTAAATTTAAGACAGAACATGGATTCTTTTGGGAAATGATTGATTCCGAACTCAAATTTAAAAGTCATCTACAGTACATAGAAAATAAAATATATTATTCATTAATCCGAGTTCGCGTAAACAAGTTTAATATTGGTATGCTACAGTTACTACAACTGTATAAATAAGTATTAAGGCCTTTGATAACTTATGGCTGTGAAACATGGGGTCGAGTTCTGCGGAATGTTGCACAGCGACAGAGACTTGATCGGCTGCAGCGATTGTGTCTGTTAAGGTTGAGTGAGACATATATGACAGCATCTGGTGATGCACTGAATGTATGGTGGGTGTTATGCCAATTGATATGAGCATACAGAAATGTATTTTGCGATCAATTATGAGACGAGAAAATCGAGGTGGAAGGGAAATCTTTATACCGGATGTGGAGGGATGGAAGGGACAGCTAACGAAAATGTTATTACAAGCTTGGCAAATTCGGTTGAATGTATCAAAGAAGGGACGGCAATTATATGACTTTATACCGAATGTCCGTTTTGTAGAGAAGAGCAGGCGGTGGTTTCAACAAGGACCAGCTGAAGTACAATTTCTCACAGGACACGGCAACACTAAAAGTTATTTAAGTAGATTTAGGGTAATATAGAATGATATGTGTGATTGTGGATTAGGTGAAGGGACACTAGAGCATGATTTTTGGGACTGCCAATTTTATGGACCTCGAACAGGCGCGATATTTGAGATTAATGCGGACAGATAACACGGTGTGTAAAATAGTTCAACAAATGAGAGAAAAGAAAAAGAAGTACGAGATTTTCAAGCATTATATTATTAGTATAAAAGAGATTCGAAATGGCTTGAAGATTTAGACAAAGAACCCGTCATAGAAACCCTGGCCAAGGGTGAACAGCTACGTGTGGAAACACGGGTGAGTACTATTTAGACAAAAAAATATGAAGCAGAGATTGAAATACACAGAAGAGAAATTTACAAGACTGGAAGTGAAACAGATAAAAAAGATTACTGGTTCTTTTACCTTTTTGTAATACAGATGTAGTCGTGTAATGTATTTTGATGGGACCACGACTCAAAACAAATAAAAATAAATAAATAAACCTGCCTCTTGTCATAAGATCTCAAAGTGAATCCTCACTACAATCCAGTACCCAGTTCTCCGTTTCATTGTTATGATACTTCCTTCTGTATAGTACTCTTGTATCCCTTAGAAACCCTGACTTAACATCCCCTTCGAAGTTGTCCTCTGATATTTCCAGTAGGAACCTTTTCTCCGTCATTCCTTTCTCAATTCCATAAACCCGTACCTTGGGTCGTCTTCGCACTATCTCTTTAACCTCGATATTATATCACCCTCTATCAACTTCTCCAACTTGTCCTTCTCCTCTCGATTTTGAAGTATGACACATACTTCCCTTCTTCCTTTTTCCTTTAACGCGTCTATCTTATTTGAATCTTCTCTTTCTGCATTTTTTTCTTAATTATATCCTGCGCTGTAACGTCTGGATCCCCCGTTTTCCGTATCATCACACGCTCCTTTTCAAGAACGTTCCATCTGGCACCCTTCGTTGCAACCGCCGCATATGAGCCAATACACTTTTCTTTTGCCATTTGTATTTCTTCTTCTAATCTCCTTTCTCTACATTTTAACTTCTCTGTCCCAAATATCCCAACTATTTTACTTTCTAAGTCCTCTTTTACCATATATATTCGCTCCTGAATCCACATATTCCTCTCATCAATGTGCTCTAAATTTCTTTGAAAACCCATCGAATTGACACTTCCCATACTTGACACTAAATCCGTCATTTTTTTACCCTGAGACTGTTCCATCTTTTTTTAGAGTCTCTCTGATATTTCCTCCACTAGTCTGTACTCTTCCTCTCTTTCCCCACATATTTGCTATAAGAGTCTTTCCTCAATCCCACACAATTGATCCTAAGTCACCGTAGTTTTTTTTTCTTCATTACACTGAGCCCGTAGACATGGCACCTCCGTCCATAACTCATTAATCCCATTTATCTTCTTCTCCGCCTTACTAGCTGGACGGAACATCCTCTCATCATCTAAAGTCTTAAGTATGTTGTCATAAATTTTCTGACTTCGCTTCTCATCAAAATGTTTCGCCTTTTTGGGTCTTATCTAACTTTCATCGGTTGTATACCCCTCATCGGTATTTCCCTCCTTAACCATGATGTAAACTCTTACTTAACTGTACTCATATAACGGCTTCTAGTCATATACCACTATTAAGCAAAGCCTAGAAACTATTTAACATGATTTATATACTCTTCAAAGTTTTCAATATAACGTTAAACCATTGATGGACTTATCATGTATTTTGATTCTATCTTGACAACGTCTTTCAACATACGTCTTCCTTGACAACACTATGATAGACCTTTCAATTCACTATTTTGCACTTCGTCGTTGAGGAATCACTCCTTACTTCTCCAATTGCAGCTATTACTCTATACGTATCATTTTAGCACATTTTTGTTTCAAATTTTCAGCAATTTAATCAGTTTCCTTCATTTAATTTGAGAGCTCTGAGTATCATGTGTGTACTGATATAAACAAATAATCGACACAACAATGAACTGACATAAACAATGAATATGAATTTAACTGGGACGGTGATAGAATTGAAGATGAAGAAAAAAAGAAAACTACACATAGAGAGCTATAAAGAAAATGGCATATATAGGAAATACACCTTCTATTCCTTTTTAAAATGATTATCAAAATTACTGCACCAACTTCCGTTGACATCTCCTATATAATAAATAAATAAAATTTCTTATGGCTTGTCCTCTCAAGAGCTCGCATCTGGCAGTATTATGACTCAACATATTTATTTCATTACAATGACAGTTAATGTAAGTGGGTTTTTAATAAATGAACGAGGTTTTTTAATTATTTATGAAAAGGGAACGTTTTATGTCCCGTTTTGTGAGTGTTAACTGAGTTTTATTCAACTGAAGAGGTCCGAGTTCACGGTCGATACATTGCGTGGTTTAAACTGAAATTTTAAAATTTTTATTAAAGGAAATTTGACTGTACAAGCACAACATTCAACTTGTATTTTTGTGAATATTTTTATACCTTTTACTGGTTCAAAACAATTTATTAATTCAAAGTGTAATTGTCAAAAAATTATATTGGTGGCAATTGAAAATATCAAAGAAATAATAATTTCCAATCGTTGGTCCTGTAAATAATGCATTTTATATTGAATAGCCTAGACTAATGGATAATGGGATCACCACTGAAGATTGAACAGAAAATTTTTAAAATTATTTAAAAATTAGTTGTCCCAAGAAGTAAAAATCAACATAAAACTAAATATCACTTATATAAATTGAAATTTCTGCGTTAATTGTTGTGTAAATAAATTTAAAAACAATTTGCCCAGCTGAGAAGAAAAAAAATCTACTTTTCAAGTAAAATATTGCAGTCATTGACAAGTGTCGTACAAAAAAAAGTTATATTTTAGCACTTCCGTATTTAATTTTTCTGAATTTTTCTTGACCACTTGAGCTTTTGTAATTTTGTACAAATGTACTGCTCGTCGTCTCGACGCAAACTGAACAGCCGCGACGGATCGCTTCATGTGTGACCTCGCATTAATACGAGTAGCAACTGACCGCATTACCGCGGCGACAAAGTATCGCGTACCGCGTGTTATGTGCCCGGGCGTTAAGGAATAATAATTTTGTAATTATTGAAAAGTATCTTCAAAAGCAATTGCAACATTTGAAGGTAAATATAAATAATGATAACAAATAATTTTTATTGTTTTAGTGCAACCCTTCGAAATATTTTACGTCGAATACAGCAAAAAGTTCGAACATGTTCGCCCGAATCGCCTGCAGCTGAAAAAAAAACGGCTAGATGCCCATTGCGCGTCAAGGGGAGCGATCTTCAGAAAGAAAGTGTTTAGAAGATACTATGGAGACAAACGCGGGTTTATCGAGAAGCAAAACAAGAAACACCTGATTGATGGGTCCTATCGTTGCACCCAAGGGACTTTTTTGAATCTACTTATAACTTACATGTAATTTTTTGCTTAAAATTACAAACATATTGACATTCTATTAGTATTATAACTCGCAGCTAACTTTTTATCTTATCTAGGAATTTTTGCTGAATTTTTTGAATCCGCCTCTGCCTTAGGGCCCTTGATCGGAATTGATGGGATGGTCCCTTGCTTGCTTCCGGAGAGTAAATTAGTTTTTTTTCCTCCACGTGGTCATACGCAGTTTGTACTGTTTTTTGACAATAAATTTATTTATTTATTTATAGCAGACACAAAAGAACTTCAAAAAGCCTCTAGTGTTTATTTTAAGAAATAATAGTTCATTAATTATTCCATACTTTTAAAAGAGTTCAACATCTTTATAATTTGCATAAAGCTGTTTCAAATTGGGACCTATTGAAGGAACTTCTGGTAATGTTCCTCATGAATGTGAAGAATATGAAGGAGAAAAAGGAGTAGGTGCAGGAGAAGAAAAGTAAGAAGAAGAATAACGAAGATGAAGGTGATTAGAAGAAAGGGAAGAAAGAAAGAGATGAAAGAGACGCACACGAAGAAGAAGAAGAAGAAGAAGAAGAAGAAGAAGGAGAAGAAGAAGGAGAGAATAGCGCTGATATGTTGGCGGGTGTCGCTCCGTCGTTTTTGACAGTTGAAGGAACAGTTGACGGTGTTTTGCTACTGCTTATGCACTGAGGCTGAGTCGTGCAAAGGAAAAGAGCGGTAGGTTGACTGACGTTTGAGTGAAGAGATGAGGAGAAGAGGATACGTCACAGTTGACGAGGATGGTGTAGAATAAAAAATAAGAAAGTTCATGAGTACTGAGAATAGTATATAGGGATTGAAAAATTATTCCTATTAAATGCAATTCTGAAAACCAGCATGACTGTTTCTGAACTCTTCCTCTTTATTATATTAACACCTTTCCATGTCCACACAATATGTAAAAATTCTTAAGATACATTTCCTCAGGTAAAACATTTCATACGGACGAGTTCCAAGTTCCTAAACATATAACGAATCAGGAGTGAACGTTGATAATGATGTAAAGCTTTTGATTTTCGAAAAAATGTCACTTCTATCTAGTAGTGTGTTATTCATATCTCCTCCACACATCTTTGGACGATAATAGTCACCTTACCGGGATGCCTGTCCCCTATACGTTTCAAGGATTTGTGCTCGCAAAAATACAAGAAAGTTTTTAGGAACTATGGTACCACACGATTGTTGTATTCGAGAAGTAAAATTTATTCCACAAACAGAAAACACAAAAACATTGAAAAGAAAATTCTTTGATTGACGTAAAAGCCCAGAAACGCCCAGAAGTTACTAAATTCAATTTTTAAAGCCATGAACATTGTGTATCCTATAGTAATTGAGTACTTGAGTACTTGCACCTTCAGGAATTTTTTCATAAATAGTCCTTCTTTTACCCCCACTGAAATCTTCAGAACGTAGAGATAGTTAATGTCGGTGATTTGAATCAAAGAATTTCTGTACTACCAACTTTCGTATTACGCTTTTTTCTCAGCTTTCTGTACAAAATGCTACGTAAAACTATCAAAAATACTAGAATTTAAATACTCGCATGTACACACGTTTTAGGCAATTCAAAAATGCGAGATATCTTTGCCTGTTTATCCTTCTAAAAATGGTCTATTCGTAGCGACAGTGACATACCTTGGAATATGTAGAGAAATAATGAAACTGACTTCACATTCGCCCGTGAGATAATCATCGTATTGCATACCTTGCACCGCCAAAGCTATATTGCGTTTTTTATAATCGGTTAAAAAATTCTAAAAGGCTTTATTAGAATTGGATACAGTCTATGATGTACTTCATTTCTATCTACATTATATGTTTGAAAAACTGTTGCAAGACTTTTTAATTTTGCCGTTGTTATCTCTAAAACAGTCTGAAAAAGGTAATAGCAACCAAATAGCATTCACATGCCGTAGTATTTCGTTTTTTCCTGAGTATATACAAACAAACGAGCTAATATATATTTATAATGAATTGATAATAACAACTGATTTCATAGTTTATTTTATTTTGCAAAGAATAGGCAACGCCATGTCACTAATAGTACCGTCATAGGGATGAGAGTTTTGTATCGCCTTGTAGAAATATCTACATACACTGGTAGAGCGCGCTACATGAATGAAATATCGATTAGTCGCGGTGACAAAGAATTACAGCCAACGGGAGTGACTGGGGGGAAGAATGGGAAGATGTTGAATTGGCAACGCAATATGGGCAGTGATGCGTGCAGGGTAGAGTTTGGTAGACGGCCAGGTTCTTTGCGAGGATAAGCGGAGGATTCATGATTCAGCAGAGGGGAGAACTGGACGTGCTCGAGGTCGGTACAACGAACCTATCGGTTGCTTATTTCTTTGTCGACCTGATGAACAGTCAGTTATGAGTTCTGTTCATATCAACGTGTGTATGTGAATTCGCCTGAGAATCCATTACGCCCACATTATCGTACCGGAACCAAGAAAATAGAGCTGCATCTGTGAGGCCGTTCGTCAACATGATTCCGGATTTAATGTCCACCTTTCGACATACATACACAAACATAAATTAAAAAGTTTTATTTTCAATGCAAAATAGATAATAAAACATATAAAAGTCACTCACAAATTATAGGAAACACTTTCGATTTGTAGCCTCTCTCAGTCAGGTGGAAAATGAACCGATTCTTCTCTCTCCGGTTAACGTTGATCGACCGTTAAAGAAAGGAAAGAAAACTGGGAGGGAAATTTTAAACTGAATTTAGAAGAATTCACGGTTGTCTATTTAAACCGGGATGAGTAGAGGCTCCTAGGGACCACATGAAACCTAATTCACGTGTTTTTACATCTATGGATCGGGAATATGTGGAGAGAGTTTCCAAATTATAACTTTAAAACATACATTAATTTTTTTATTATGCAATTTAGCGTGTGAGTAGACAGGAAGAGTCTACTGCTTCGCTCACTCTGTCAACCAATTCACGCGCAAAATTCGACGATCTAACGAATGCACCTTCAGAAATTGCATTTACCTTCTATGTTACACTATCTGTAAAAGTTTTTATGAAGGAGAAACTACTACTCCTTGCAACATCAAGATGAACAATCGTAGAGCTTTTTTTGACAAACCATTTCTTCTCTTCCTGTCCTCTCCCAAGCATAATAATAAAATTAATGAATGTTTCAAAGCTATAATATGACTTTGGATCACTAGTTACTCGGAAGGCTTACATACATGACCTCAGCGCATTGGAAAGTGAAACAGCTCTAAGTCATTGTTAAGACAGTTTTTCTCGAAGGCATTCTTAGAAGAAGCAGTCTCTCGACTCTTGTGCTCCAAGTACTTGCTGGCTGGCTTCATGTCCGCCTGAGGCACGAGTTTTTGTTCTGTCCTCGCGAGCGACGGTCTTCCTCTCACAGCAGCGCAGGAGCAAGAGCTGCCCACCCACGCACGTTGAAAGATGAGCTTCTATCCCGAAAGCGAAACGGCACCAAGGGTACAATCTGTTTGAATGATGGAACAGAAGGCGTTGTCAGTTAGGCGTTCCTACGTTTCTTTCCGCGCTCGATTAACTGGTTTGGATAATATACTTTTTTGGTCCAGTTGGAGAAAGTTATCTGTCTTATTCCTCGTTACAAAACACTTCCCTTCATTCAGGGTGGAAGAAAAGATATATTAATTGACAACCAGTTGTTGAGAAAGACCAAATCACAGAAAGGAGGACAAAGTTATAAAGAAGGTACAAGTCAAAGAAATGCGACAAATGGACTAAGAGATTTATGAAGAAGAAAACATTATAGGTTTTTGCAGCAGTAGTATAATTTTGTTTCTATTAAGGGCAATTAATATATAAAATAGTATAAAAGCTGAATTTGATAAAACTTTAACATCCACACTGACTCCCAAACACACACTCTGATATTAAATCAGCGCCATATTTATTCGCAGCCATATGTATAGTATCCAACGTATGAATACGTACTGAACACGTTACGTCTGCCGCATTCTATATGACATCCACCAAGCTCATGCGATCGCCTCGAAAGTCACTAGGAGTTGAGAATCCCGAGGAACAAACCAACCGAAGCGTGAGCTGGCTAAACAGGATAGTTCGGTTTTCGTCAATAATAAGTCCAAAATAAATTGGTCCACGATAACTGAGGCAATTATTTTCATATGAGTCAATGCACATTCAATTAATTCGTTCTAGACACTCCTAAAACACCAACAACAAAAAACATTTTACGGAGAGTGAATACATTGAATTATGCAGATCCAGCGATCTCATATTCCGGTTGTCGGAAGGGGAAAACGAAGTTTGGGATCTCTGTCTCCCTCATAATTGTGTGGGAGAACTCTATTCCCCTGTGACTGCTGACTGCTTCGCACGAGTCCTCGCTCACAAATACCTTACCCCCTCCAAGCGAGTGTGCGAGAGAGAGGGCGACACTTCACAGTATCTTCTATCACATGTTATCACGGACAAACATCATAGATCGCTTGGTCTATGAGGTAAGTCTATGAGTAAATATGACGCAGAATACTAAAAAAAACATACATCAAGAGAGTTCCCAGGACCACTTGATCTTTTGATATTTGGACCAGCTTCGGAATGCTATTCAAAGAGGTCGGCTTCTGCTACCTTGTTTATTTACCTTAAAATAGCAGGACATGATTTATAAAATAGGCAAACAAATTTAACAATTTTTTAAAAAAATACTATCCCGAAGAAATGTTTTCGTGACAAAAAGGAAGTTGAAAACTAAAATCGACGATAACTGAAGCCTACAAAGACCGACATCTCTTCTCTATCAAAGCGACAACATCCAGGAACTCGAGCTCCGTGAACCCACAGGGCATAGTGTGCAGTCCGTTGCGGTAACTTTCTACCAAATGACGTAAGTGTGACGTATGACGACGGTATTATTACATTTCTCTCAGCCAATATTTTTGCGTATTGGTGCGAGGTTGTGAAGGAATGAGCAACGAGAATGAAGAGAGTGAGGGCATGATTTATGCCTGAGAATTTCTTGACAGATGAAATATGACGAGCAAGAGATGGTTGTCAAGGAAGGAAGGTAACTAGGGAGTAGTTGATTTGAAAAGGAGGTGGAGATTACTACGCGTAATTACATTGTGCAAAGGACATACAGTCTGTGAAATCATAAATGACTGAAGAGCTGGGTATTACCATATAGGAGAGGATTTTAGACATAAATAAAGAATTGTTTTATTTCTAAACTGCGAGTACCTCTTGGTGGATGTAAATAGAAACAGAACTTTAAATTTTAATCCATGACATCTACGAGGACAAACCTCCGACGGCCGGGAAGATCATAACTCTGCGCTACATCTTTCTCTTACTGACGACTTAAAGAAATTAAACTGTTTCCCTGTGGTCTAAGGTAATACTTAGAGTTAAATTTGATAAATTCCCAAAATGTTTTTTGATTGACGTAAAAATTATCCATCACATTAAAAATGTTAACCCTCTATCAAAAAGGAAAGATATCAAATAAACTTTTGAATGAGATTTGTCAATGTTTTGAATGCCTTTCTACAAACAAATGTTTTAAAACTTGATTAAACTGTCAGAAATTTAATTATTTAAAAAAATAAGTGTTACAACGAGTGCGAAACTAATGATGGTTCTCGCAAGTATGTATTGAGTGTTATTATTTTTTTAACTCACATGTATGTCGTTTAAATTTCCCATCATCTAACATGTCACGCGGGGCTCTTCCATTAGCTGGGCCCACCCACAATCTAATCTAATGTCACAGAAATTTTAGAAACTTTAGTAGTTGATGTCATCCTTCCAATATGAAAAGACCATTTCTGAGACAATCTATAACAGTAAATTTGAATATGTTTGTTTTCTTAGTACGCGCGCATCAACCTCCAACTTCATGACCCTTTCGAATTTAATTTATAATCAAATTGATGTTAAGTTTTGTCAATAAATTACAATATATTGTGAAGGATTTTTCAAGCGAATTTTTTAATGTTCCACTATTTGTTTTGCGTCTCTGCAATAGGTACATAGTGATGTCGAAAAAAAATGTATGGCGCGAAATGCGATGTGAATAAATCTTTAACTGAAATTAAAGAGGAGTTCTCATTTCTCACTCTGTAATCACGTACGGTCGAATTGTTACCAGATTTCAATATCATTAATATTTGTGCTCGTATTAATTCTTAATCATTCCCTTTCAGATACTTGAGTGTCAATACCTCTTTTACCAGTTTTAGTCAATTAAACAAATTCTGTTACGAATTAAGAAATTTTCTTGAAACTAAACACTACGACCAGAGGTGGGAAAAGTTAATCTGAAATTTATCTTCGAAAATCGTTAAAAGTTAACTGAATATTTTAAGAGAAATCACTTAACAAATTAGTCAAACACGCAATAGTTCTTTAGAACATAAGTGTAGTGAAGGTAGGTTAATAAGAACACAAGTAATATTTTTATGTTTCTTGTTCATGGTATTAGAGAATATATTCCTCGTGCAAGATCGCCTCGCGTACTGTGCAGTTTTCCTTTCATGAACATAATCATATTAAAATCATAATCATAATCTACAAAAGATGTTTTCCTGTGGATGTATAAAATGGTAGTATGTTTTCTTGTATATAATTAGAATACGAACGCAGATACATTAAGATCGACTACTGAATAGTTATTTCTTTTATTCCATTCGAGTTCTTTTAGTCTAGATTTTCAATTCGAGGTCAGAGCACGAGTTAGAAGAGAAGTGGGGAGTGGAAAAGAAACCGCTGACTGAAACCTTTGACTTTATATATCGCACTCTCGAATTGGAATCCTTTATTCTAGCATAGATTTAATTACATGGTCATGGCGCGTATCACCTTATCTGAGAAATGCATGTTCCCACGATGTTCTTATATGTACCCTAGAGGACTGATGGTTTCCAATTTTACACTCCTCCGTTGATGCACAGGAGTCTCAGACTGTACTCAGACATTCATCGAGGTAAAAGCATATGATGTCCAAGCTCTTACCGACATTTCACGGGAAAGGACGGGTAGAGTTGTAGATAGTCCTTTCCGACGATGCGAGAAAACAAATTTCTGATCCGGCGCATCGTACCACCCTTTATGGGAATAAAGCTTTCAAATAATTAACGGGAGATAAATGCAATAGAAGTCATTAAAGCCGTTAATGTTTTCAGAAAATTACTTAAAAGTTTAACAAAGTGTTATCTTTATTAATTAATAAATAATTGATTCACACTTTTCTGCCCAGCTGTGTTTATGACATATAATGAAAATACATCACAACATATTAAAATGTTAATGATTAATATGATACTTCCATTATTACGGAACCATAGATCAAATAAGCTTAAATTATATGTTTTTACAGTATCTACGTCCTAATATAATTCAATGACGCAGTTGATTTATCCGACTGAGAATGATATAGGGAACGAAATGACGGGAAGAAGATAGTGACATTATTTGCGGATGCATATTGAATCGAGTTAGAATAACTACATTGAAGAAACATGTATGGCCAAATTATTCAAAATTCTTTAACTAAATATTAACTGAATTTTGACAATTTGCATGTGATGCGTATGTATTATTGCTTTTACATATAAACGAAGTGTTTCATAATAATTCAAGAATTCATCTCTGTGATCTTGCATAAACGTTCAATTCGACATTCTCCTCTAGGTTTTGAATAAAACAAAAATTCGAATTTGAAACCCAAAACATGAATCACTGAAAAACCATTATTTCCATAAGCACTGAAAACAGAGAGCACGAAATTAAAGAAAGGAAACAATCATATAAAAAATGTTTAGATATTCATTAAAACTTTCGGTTTAAAGCCGTACACTGATCTTTAAATTAAGTCGTCCCTTTTATATAATTTATTTTTCTTTTCATAGCAGTATATCGTATAGAAGGATAATCCTTGCTTGAAAAACGGCGGACTCATAATTAAGAAGATGTTGAGTAAAATAACGGTCCACCAAATCTCGACTCTCGCTTCTGTGGGGATGTGCAATCACTGCGTGGAAGAGGCTACGTTTAATTTACAATGAATGCGGCAGTCGAGATGGCAATGTTGGTGGTGAGTGGCAGAGGAGATGGTGTCAAGAATTGTATGAGGGGTAGATGGGCAAGATGGTTTCACTGTCAACAAAATTGTGGCATTGTCGACACAATGGCGGAGGGTGAGGAGGCAGTACTACGGTATCAGATCTTGAGCTTACGGAATAGTGGTTCTGGAAGAAGTAGTGACAACAATCAAGGTTCAGTTGTTGGCTGTGGTTGTCGTGGAAGTCTACCAAAAGTATAGGAATGAAACCAAAACGGGTGTTGAAGTGGTGGCAGCGCTGGTCGCAGAGACGACGCTGGTTGATGGCGAGTGGTGGGACCGAGGTCTCTTCATACGACGCGTACTATTGATGGGAAGCGAGCTCGATGAAGCGCCGAAGTAGCGTCGATTTATTGTGCACTCTGTGGACGGGGAAGCGGAGCAGGACGGACGAACGCGAAGACGAATCGACGCGAGAGCTCGCGCGCGTCACTTCAGCGAGGATTCAGTGCGTGGATGGGGTTGGAGGCAACGCGTCGCGCAGGCCCTCTTCCAAAAGCCGGAAAGAGACATTCGCACAGTTAACTGGACTTAATTCCCTCGCCGTTGCGTCCACCAACGGGCACTTCACATTCACCATCCTCCCTCTGTGCTCCCTTCCATTCTTCTAGGATGCCTACAGAAAGTTTGGAAACCCGTCACAACAGGAATTACTGAGGACTGTTAAAGAAATCTGCAAACAATTCACAAATTGAAATTTTGGTACCTAACCTACAATGAGTGTTTTATTTGTAAAAATTTCAAACAATTCATGTATCTTTTTCCAGGACTAGGACGATAATTATTATTAGCAGGATACAGGATTAACTCAAGTTTTTTTTACTTCTTCACATATTAAACGTAGAAATCATCAATCAACATAACTTATCGAAGTCAGTAAAACACATTTGTAGTTGAGAAAAATGCCATTAATCCAACTTTTATTCGCTGTTGGTGATATATTATTATTTATATCATTTTATTTTATGAAATAAATTCGCTTTGCTCGCTGTAGGTTTTTTCCCTGATACCCTATTGAGACCCCTGACAACTTGCAGAAAGGTTTCCCCCACCCCCAGACATTCCTTTGATCTTCACTCCAGCCAAGCTCACAGCGTGGGTGTCTCCCAGACATGCAACATTTTTATTCATTTCCTTGAAGGGACAATTCAGAGTCATCTCATATTTTTAACATGTTATAGTGCTAATTATAAATAAAATTGTGTCCGTGCCCACATAAGCTACACGGTGAAACATTTCTGTCGTAGGTTGAGTGTATTAATTACTCTGAAATTGTACCAAAAAAGGAGTAGCTTGCAGTTTCTGTTACACGTCCCAGAAAATACCGAAATTTCAGTTACGAAATCTCATATTTTATAACACACCCACATATTAATAAAAAAGATAATTATTTTAAAAATT
>NNCF01129284.1:438-31497 GCA_002313205.1 Laupala kohalensis | reverse complement strand
ATATATATATATATATATATATAAGATTAAACTTAACATAATTTTATATCTTTTGTTAAAATAAACTGAACAATTTTTACTTAAAAATAATCAGTGTTGTTTTGCAACTTAACATTACGCACCAAAAATCTAATGCAAATTTTGGTTTTGTTTGCTATTGTCCCTCTTCTAAGTTCGGTGAAAAAGTACAATTTCTCCCCCATTTCACTAATCCTGCATCCATCTCACTATAATCCGAAGTCCAAGCCCTGCAGCGTCTAATCTCAGTTTGCGGAATCTGAGGACTCCACCATCGAAACCTGTTCCCGTAAGTCTCAGAGCACGGTGAAGGTTACAAGCCAGCCATTTTCGTTTGGGGTGTGAGGTTGAGAGGATCGCGGAGGAAAAAGGCAGTGCGTTGGCTGCTCCACGCACTTTTATCAGCATCTTGCCTCGCAAACATCCCGAGATGCATCGTTGCTGAGGGGCAAAACCCGGCAGACGAAGCTTATGGAAGCAGTGATTGCAATCACCCGACGATGTGGCAATGGCGACAATCCCGTTAGAAGTATGGATAATTCAGAAGATATTTAAAACTGGAGTCCTGAGGTTTAATATTCAACGGCGAATATGTATACAATAGTGAATGCGAGAACGAGTTTTCGAAAGTTCAGGTTAACTTGAAAATCCTTCCTGATTCACTGAGTAAAGCGCTTATTACTTTGCCTAGATATTTTCTTGAAATATTTACATTTCCTCCTTTCAACATCACCACTTCGAGATCGGTTACAGTAGAAATATGTCTGTCTACCAATATTTCATTAGTATACCTCCGCAAACTAAGAAATATAACTACCAAGATTTCATCTTTTCAACTTCATAAACAGAAACGTCTCTCAACAGTCATAAACCAATAACATATTGAAACGAAAATTGACATCTAAAAATTCTTTTATTATTATAACAATACCTGTTTTTAAATAACAGACCGAAGAGTCATGCTCCTCAGTTTTCGGTTTCCAGAGGAAATATTAGCTAAGGGTCATTGCAGTCAGCAATTAGAAAGATCTATAGACCAGACAAGTTTCTAGTTAAAGTTTTCTAATTTTTTTTGTTTAAATCCTCACTCAGAAGTAGCATTTCAGGTTAGATAAATTATTCGATCGAGTGTTAATGGTCCTAGATCATTCATTTGTTTATTGCAATTGTGTAGAGTATACAATATTAATATAGTATACAATATTGATTTTGGTATGCACATGTCGGGTTTCCAAGATGTAGATAACTGATTCAAAGAGAGGTTCCTTATCTGGTGGATGTCAACCATGCAATATCCTTCAAGGTTTTTACAAATTTAAAAATCAATTACCCAGTGCGTACCTACAAATAAAGAGGCCCATAGAATGAATTTCTTTGGAGGTACCCTATCCAAGCCATACACAAAAACGTTGAGTTTCAAACTGGCGTTGCATTTAATAAGATCAGGTATTGTTAATTATATTGTCATATGAAAATTAAAATATATTTTTTCATTTTATGTCTTTGGTTTATTTTATAAGTCCCATTTCGAGNCCCCCCCCCCCCGTTTCCATCTAGGTATGCTACTGCAATTACATGGTAGCTTTCGCTTGAATTAAAAATCAATATATTGGTGATAACAGACGTTGTTTAATTTATTCTTCTTCTTTACCTTAACTCCTTTTCCCTATTCCTTAGGGGTTGGAGCCTTAGCTCCTTTCCCTAATCCTTAGAGGTCGGAGATGGGGTTAATATGATGCCTCTTATTTTTGATTTCTAGGATGCCGGATGCCCTTCCTGTCGCACCTCCCCGAGGCGGATGATTAATGAATGACATGGGGGTGAATGATGAGTGAATGTTGTGGTGGAATGATAGGCAGGGGAAACGAGAGAATCCCCAGAAAATCTGCCGCGAACACCGCTTCATCCACCACCTCGAATTCTATTTGGATGGGACCGGGTTTGAACCCGCGTGCCCAGAGGTAGAAGGCGAGCGCGTTACGCCATGGGTAGCCCCCACATTGTTTAATTTGTTGAACAAGTAATAATATGTAGTAACAAGTTTGGTTAGAGAAGCCCAAAATGTAAAGAATGAGAGAGTCAATATTCCACCGCGATGTTGCTGAGTGAAAAGAACAAACGGATCGTTAGAAGTGATAATCTTTGAGAAACTGTGCATCGAGATGATAAGGGAAAAACTGAACTTAATCGAAGTCACAGTTAATAAAACTATTAGTACCTCAGAGCAATTCCAATGTCGATCAGACACTTTTGAATTCCAAAGAAAAATAACATTGCGGTTGCTTTCACTATTGGGTCACAGAAATTGAAGGAAAACAGTATTTGGCACCCAAGCTCTTTTAATTGATTCGTGTTCGTTGAGTGTTGAAATATAGTTATTTTTTCCAATAAAATTACCATTCTCAATTTGCGTTCAGTATAAATTCACTCTCTCTTACTAACCATTTTTTTGAAAATATAACATTTCACGTAAAAAGAACCCAATCAAACAAGTTAGAATAAAAATCTGTTTTTACAAACCAGTCTGTGTAAAAATAACCTAAATATTTCATGGTTACTCAGAGACCTCTAAGCATACAACCCGTCAATATTACATTTTACTTACTCAAAAACGACTGGCCCAATATTTGCTCTTCCAGCGTTCCACCGCCGCAACAAACAGAACCGTTTCTGCAGGCAGAGCGCGTTCAAACAGCGTGCGTTCATTCGTTAGCTCTACTCTCATGCGATGAACGCACTACGCTCTGGTCGGTCGGTCGACCTCCTGGCGGCGATCATGCTCTGGCTGAAATCACGGACGTCACCATAGTGACGCTGAACAAACAAGAGAACGTATACGCTTGAGGGATTGAGTGAGGCGCCGACTCAACAATTGGTTTAAGTATCTTCGAGAATAATCTTTTCCCGAAAAAATAACTATCTTGGGATTGCTTGGAAATATGTACGCCTTAAAAAGAACACAAATTAATTATGTCATATTCACATTCGTATCAAGAGATGTCTGCATTAGTGTATCAACGATTTCAAATACTCAGACAATTGGTGGTCCCAATGATTGTCATGAGAGCCCCTACAACCAATATGTGCTTTTACTACCAATTAGCTATCATTCTATATTAATTATAGCAATTGCTTGTCACTTTAAATTGATATTAATACATCTTACAATTTGTTGAACCACCAACATGTGTTAACCTGATTTTAAAATTCATTAAGAACTAATTTAATATTCATAATTGTGCTGATAAAGCGGTTTGCTGATATTTCTCCCCATTAAACGTTTAAAATCAGCGATCCTGTTTACATGTGTTGACCGATGAGTGCGATTTAGGAATATAATAGTCACAATAACACAAGGAAAAGAACAATTAGTAACATAATTATATAATACTAATAGAATTACCCAGCGTTGTCCGGGATTTGAAAAGAAAACTTAAAACAATCATTACTGAGCATTCAAAATTTTAAAACTATTCACACATAAAACATACAAATTAAAAAATTTCATTGTTAAACAAACATACGAAAAATTGGTACTGTGATTAGATTATTTTACCCTACAGGAGGCATTTAAACACTTATCAAATGTGGATTTCTTTTTTAGTTCATTTTACCAGGCGTTGCCCGGGATTGTTAGATAATATTCTAAATTCACATATTAGTTTCCATATTTTTCTACTTTTGTGATATTAAATTTTCACATACGTGTGTTTCAAAAATTAATGCCACGAAGAATAACACACATAGTTTTCAATATTGTATCCCAATATGTGCGTAATTACAATTTTTTTAAAACCTAAACAGACGGATGTAAAACCGATATTTTTCATTCATAGCTTCATAAATAAAGCGCATAATTAAGCCCCCTGAATTCTTTGGTTTTCATTTCACGTTGATTTATATACTCAAATACAGAGGAAGTCAACGTTGCTCAGTGGGTAGAGAGCCGATGACCTGGGTTCGCTCCCCAGTGGACTGAGGATTTTTCATCACATCAAAACTAGAAACTATTACGTTTGTATTTAAATCCGTAAAGATATTTGAAGCCATACGACATAGGAATTATGCAGTATTACATAGGGTGGTGTCTCAAGAGACGTTTTCTCTATAAAAATGTTGATGAAATATCCCTCTCTACATTTACACATTCGTGGTACTAATAAGTCGATTCGTGAGGGGAGGGGAGACTACATGATAGGTACACTTGTCATTCACCATGTAGTCTACGAATGCCGGAGTGATAGTGTTAACTGCATCGGACTCACACAACCCGACTCGCCTTTCCTCGCACTTAGGCGAGAGAAGTGTGTTGGGTAGGTGGAGGATGGTTTTACCGACTCCAAAGGATAAGATCTTCCACCTTTATGTTGGGTAGGTGGAGGATGGTTTTACCGACTCCAAAGGATATGATCTTCCACANAAGATCTTCCACCTCTCAACAACATAAATAACGGTTTGAAATGCAGGTTAGTTTGAATAAGTTTCTTTATTTCTTACGTAAACCTGAAGTGAAAGATGTGACGACGCCAAACGACTGACTGTGAATCGTGTGGTCTCCGTGAACTGTGGGTCTCACGTGCGCTGGTGGAGACGTGGCGTTCAGCAGCGGCGGTCCAGTGTTCTTCTGTTTGTAGATACTAGACGTGGGAGACTTTGGCGTCGAGTCTTGTAGTTCTTCGCGTTCGGTAGTCGCGCCGTTCCGGGGGTGGAGATCCTCGGTAGTTGGCGTCGAAGCTTGGAGATCTTCGCGTCGGCGAAATCTCGAATGGAATGTCTGGCGGAGCTCGGCTCACGTTCAGCGTTTTAGTATGTAGCTTGTGAAGCTTGACATTCGAATATCTCAGAGTGAAAATGCGTACACTCGTTGAGACGAAGGAGTCAGTTACATATATGGTGCGTGTCGCACGGCTGATCAAGGCAGGGAGAAGCATGTGAATAGTGTTATCCGTTGCCAAGAGTAGGTTATTAAGAAAAGATATCTGAGCATCTAAATCATATTAGATCCGGTTGGATCTGAAGGGAGCAGGTTTCGTGGATGCTGTCATAGATCATGTATTTATTTACTGGTGCTCATGTATTCATGGACGGCGTCTTGCATAGAACGTACGACGAACCATGTGTTCGTTCATTATTCCTTGTATAGGCCTTGAAATGTGTTGGCCATGACTTTGACGCTATGCTTTGGAACTCTTGGGTTGATAAATAAACACGCGATGGCGAATGTTTATCGTTGGTAGTGAGACGTTTGAAATCATCAACTTTTGATATGCGCGAGGGCAAAGTTGACAGGCGTGGGCGTTATGGGGAGGTGTGTATTATGTGCGTCATACGGTATTGTGACAGGACGCGTCTGTTACAAGTGTAAATGCGATGAGGACGAGTTTTACACGCGAGTGAAATATACACGCGAGTGAAATATACACGCGAGTGAAATATACCAACAACTTGACCTGTGTGGAGATGTTAGCAGTAGTTAGTAATAGAGTTATTGATATTGGGAGCAGTAGGAGGAGGATAGAAGAAGGAGGGTTCGCTTTTCAGAAGTCACAGCTATATGTAAAATACTGAGACATTAATGTGAAAAGTTTTAAAAACGTTTCTGGAATTGAACCCGACGATGACTTAGTGACGAGCCAGAACGCTAACACCTGAGCCACTAGAGGGACAATGTGCTACATTTAAACGCTACTTAACATGTATTACAACAATCCCTATCCAGTGGCGCTGATGGCAAACAGGATATTTTGAACTAACGACATTTTTCATACTTACTAACTTACTAACCCTCCCAAATCTCATCCTATACAGTCCTCTGGTTGTTGAGGCTAGGACATTATCCTTGAAATATGTAAAGAAAGAAGTTTTTAGTCCTTTGTCAGATACATAAATACAGTAACTAAATTCAACTCAAAAACTGAAAATTCTGAAATGTGTAAGAACTACATTTTCTTCTAGTATGTTGTATCTTAATCAATTATGTCCTATGATGACAAACGACAAATCAAGTTCCAGCAAAACTAATGAAAAATCGTAAATAAAGGCACAAAGAAACGGTAAGAATTCTTCCCACAATGTAAAATATATGGAAGCGAAGAAATGACTGTTATTGAAACTGCACTCTTGGCAATAGTGAATGAAAAAGTGTTTTCAGACTCACGGTCATTCTTTGTCGCTTCCTGCAAAAGAAAAGGATAATAAGTAGATATCTACGTTTTCAGGCTTGAAGTTAATCTTAGTCACCATTCTTTAAGAGAAAACTTTGTTCAGAAGAATGTATATTATGACAATTAAATAATTGGTTTTTCATTTCTTTATCAATTGAAAAATTAATGGTACATTTGAGCTCCACAAAGACGTGGATTTAATGAAAATTTATATTTCAAACCAATTATGACGTAATGTGATGAATAATAAACAATAGCTAAATTTCTAAAAACAATATACATAATTAAATAACAAACAAAAAAATAATAAACAATACATCACTCGTGTTTGCAGAAAGAAATAATATATACATGGAATCGCCGAAAGGTAAGACTTTAAATTCACGACATTGAATTGGTGTCAGTTTAGATGTGAGATTTTACCTCAACGTAGCTTAAAAAACATTTCTCTTCATTAAGTACTAAAAGAACTTTCAAGAATGTTTGAATGAAGGAATTTATTCTTTTGGGAGGTTTGATGTCTCAAAATAGTTTTCCACTTGCGAGCATCTCAAAAGACCTTGATGTCATTGGCTGGAGTGTGCGCTGATGACTGCCTCATTTGAATAATATTTCTTGCTGTTCAACTGAAGCCCTTGAACAATTTCTGTGTTCCTGTCTTCCTGCGACGACGCGACGTCTCAGAATCCTTTGACCAAGGACCGTGTTTCTTTTCAAAACTCGACTCTGCCGATGTGTTTACTTGTCGAAATTGCTTGCTACGTTAAATCCAAGAATATTTTCTTCAGTGAGGTAATGAGAGAGAAGAGAAGGATGATGCTTGAGAATACTATTACCGCATCTTGAAGATACAAGTTGATATAATTTAGCAGGTCTGGTGCAGTGCTAGTGGAAGATAATTCGTATAGCGACGAAGTTTAAAAAGGAATAAAGAAACCATATAATATATCGACAGCAGTTGTTTTGTGGTAGCGTCTTCACCTCCACCATATTGCTGAGCGTGGGTTCAAACTCTATACGATTGATCCAAATGAGATTTTCAGCTGGGGTTTCCCCACGTAAGCTTCTACAGACAAATGTCCATACGATACTATTTTTATGGTTTTAATTTGATTTCTATTTTCTCGACTGCCCAACATCTCTCCTTCCCAATCCCGTCACCCAAGTCACGATTAAGAAGGAGGGCAAGTCTCAACCTCGCCACGTGACAATAAATAAAATTATAAATAAATTAAAATAAATAATAAGAGTACACATTTCGTTTTACTGTTGCCATCGCTTGTTGCAACCCGTTTCTTAATTTCGTTACCAGCAAATATTAGGAAATCCAACAAAAGCGCCCGCTCTCTCAATAATTAAGAATGAAAAGGAAAGAATGTTGTACAATGAATTATAAAACACACGCGTATGAAATATAATAGATTCTTCGTTTTGATATTCATTTCATAAAACTTGTAACGAAAACGAAATATATTATGCATATCTTACAAATCTTTCATTAAATACAAATTGGAACTTGTTTCATGTTTCAAGATTATTCTCGTGCTCTGCGTTTTGGGATGCTCTGGATTTTTATTTGTTACCATATCATTTATTTCCAAAATGATATTATTTTTCATTTTTTCATAAATTTTGTCAGAAAAAAACATTGATCGATATTTTTTCATAAAATGAAATTTTATGAGTTCAACCCACCGTAAAAATGATAAATCCTCAATGGCCATTTCCCCCCTTTTTAAACCAAGAAAACCATCGTATACTTCAGGTTTACTAAGAACATGTTCTCTGTACGCTGTTTGCACAATCACAATAGTTTCCGCTGCATTCTTGTCTGGTAAAAAACGTCCTCACACACGCTCGTTATTCGTGAGAATCTGCTATTTTTTGTGTCACGAGTGCACTACAGTACGCAGAACTGTCACACAATCCACATACGTTGTTGTAGGGTAGCGCCACTTGGCAGGCTGATTCAGGAGAGGTCTTAGAACAGCTCCCTAGTAGCATTAGGAATTCCGTTTCTTTTGGGTCCCACTCGTATATATTTGGGGGCTAAAATAGATTTAGGGAGGAAATTTGCAGGACACGTGACATACATTGAAGAGAGGGCCAAGAAAATATATTACTCCAAGAAGTAATCGAATTTAAGAATATTAACATTAAAAGAAGACATTTATTATACCTGTACAAAGAGGCTATAGTTACAATTATCACGTACCAGCGTGAAACAAGGAGTAGAGTACTGAGTAATATTACACAGACAAAGAAACTGGAGAGAATACGAAGACTGTACCTTCGTACTCAGGATGAGCGGAGTGTACTATACATTTACCGACGCGTTAAGTTTTTATACCTTAGGATGTATACATCCAGATAATAGTACTCCGAACAATAATGCAGTGGGAAGGAAATATAACAACAAATGTGGATAAATAAAGAGAAAGGATGGAAGAAAAGATTGACGGATGAAGTGATTATGGGATAGCAAGTGAGATGAAAGGTAACGAAAATTGGAAGGCAGCTATATGACTTCATAAATGATGTTAAATTTGTGGAGATGCATTGAAATTGGTTTCGTCCCGGCCCAGCAGAGGCAGAGTTCGGGACAGGGCGTGGTGATATGAAAAAATTATCTCGAGGGAAAAACTTTTGCTTATAATGATGACTGCGTGCGGAAGGGGGAATGAGGCGAGATATCATATATTCTGAAATTGCCCGTTTTTTAGATCCGAAAGAGGTGAATGCATAGTTCAGATGAAGATAGTAGATAAAAGAAGCAGAAAATAGATTAATAGATACAAAAACACGATATACACATTTCAAGGATATGGGAAGTTATGTGCGGATTGAAAGGATGTTCAAAGATGAAGACAGTAAAATAGTGAGATCACTCACCAGTGAATGCGAACACGTTGTTAATAAAGAACATCAGTAGAGAATATTAAATTAATAGATAATAGATATGATTATTAATAGATAATAGATTAATTATTACACTGAAAGTTTTGCTTGTATCATGTAAAACAATGTATTGTGATTAATGTCGTGTAATGTTGAAAGATGTAGACGCGAAAAAAAATTGATGAAGGGGAAAAAAATTGTGTTGTATATTTACATTACAGAACATGATTGCTATTCAGTCGAAAGTTAACTCTAAAAATAAATGTATGGTTGGTGATACTAACAAAATTAGTTTGATTAATTCCAGATTGTGAATAGCAAAGTTTTCAACACGTAATCCTTTTTATGTTTGTTTTATCAAAATTGTAAAATTCTGTTGCTTTTACGGCTTTTATTTTGTTTGTTATATTTAGTCACTAACCACGTCTTTGGTATACTGACCTTCTTCTTCCAAACCAAACAGCTTTGGTTAACTTCTTTGGAGTAGCGCATCATGAAAACATTTTGACATCATGAGCTGATCATGAATGAGGGTCAAGATGCGTTACCATTTATCAGTATTGAGAGAAAAATCGATCACATATTCGTTTACGTTTCTAACACCAGCACGAACAACCAAATCTCTGCTTAAAATCAAATATCGGATCGTAACAAAGAATTTTTGTACTTATCTCAAGAAACCGAAGAAATGAAATACCAAGTACCAATTCTTCAGCGACGCACGATTGATATAAAAGTGACCAAAAGTAGAAGAAATAAAGTTTGGGAAAAATAATTTTCTTATATGGAACAAAAAGAATAATTATTGCTCCAGTCTCACTGATTTAGGCTTAAAAAAACGTTCCAATGGTTGCATCAACACAAGTTGCAGAATTCCATGATTTGTGTACGTGTAAACCTGAGATTTTGATAAAATAAGAAGACAAATATAAGTCATACAACATATAACAATGATTAAAAAAGTCAAATTGTGCTCATGAAAATAGTTGGATAACATAATAGTATTGAAGTCACAAAATATTTAAATGATTAACATTTAAACGTGAATATCCTGTTCACTACTTGGATAATTTTTTTATTAAAAATATGAAATCGCCATTTTTAATTTTGAAAAAAGGTTTTCACATTACTTTTACACAGATATTTGAACCAACTTGTTTGTCAATTTATTGGCATTAAGAAATTTGGCCACGTTTTCGTACAATCTTTATCACTCTGAGATGCAATGTTTCGTCTACTGGCAATCTGGTGTGTATGGATGGTACATCTTTGCTGTGCGGTTACCAAATGTCGCAAGTTTATTGGGTCATCTGCCTATTGATGTTTCGTCTTCAAAGGACAAAACCGAAAAATACCCGTCAACAAAATAATCATTCTGGTTTTCAACCATTGAATACAATTGTCTGTGAATTTAATCGAATTCGGTCAAGCAGATTCTTAGATTAATGCCTTACTCTAATTTATTAGCACACATATCCGACAACGAATACAATAGGAAATATTAAATTGTTCTAGAGGATCGAGATTACGAAATTGTTTGTAGAAAATGTATTTATTTACTCATGTGTTGTTGAAAAGAGAAAAGAATCAAGAGGATAAATAATGTTTTATTAAATTGAATCTACATTCAGATGAACTCCAATTTGTAAAATTATATTTTTTAAATTTAGCATAATCACAAAACAATTCACTTTATGAGTTATGTCATACCATTTTAGATATTTCTATAATTTTAATAATGTTCTTCTTGTTTATTTTGTCATTTGTGAGAATTGCAGTAAATTTCCACAATCCCTCTCCAGTGTGAGGAACACCACATCACACATGTACGGCAGAGAACAGCATGCAACGTTTATCGGACATGGCGTGAGTGCGGTAACGTCTCTGTGTCGACGTGGTTGTGAAAGGTACTCATTAAACACGGATTACACGGTCTCGTAGATACTCCTGCCTGTTCAGCCAATGCTCAGCGTCTCCAGCGCCAACGTAGACTTCACAATCAACAAAGCCTCCTTCTGTAAGGTCACCATCAATCGCATTGCCCCCTGTGGGGCTGCATTGTCAACTTTGGGTCTGCCAGTATTGCTGTTTATATTCACTTTCACTATGGTGTTGGACAGTTTGTTTCATTTGGACGTTTCTGGGTAGCTGAACAATAGTGAAGATCGTATTTTGAATAAGAATATTTTTGATTTTCATCCTATTACCAGAGAGAAGTACAATACATTTCAAGGATGTATCAATATTTCAGTGATGTGTATAGTGACTAAGGTATCCAGAATTGTGTTTCGTCTTTCATCAACATGTTAACTTTTACGTGTACTTATGAACAATGAAAGTTATGAGTGAGAAAACAGTCGTTACATTTGAACCCTAAAATATTACATCACAGTTTACTTGAAAGGATCAAATTGTGTTCTGAAACAACACCTAGCAAAACATAAGTATAATGTGTGTTATTGGAAAGAGAAATAAAATGACTAAGTCTTTGTTAATAGTGTGCCTGTTGATTTCACTTATTGGTACCGCTTTCTCAAAAGAATTGGATTACTACCAAGTATTACGTGTTGCTAAAGATGCATCGGAAAAGGACATTAAAAAAGCGTTTAGAAAATTAGCCATAAAATATCATCCAGATAAAAACAAATCTAAAGGTGCTGAAGAAAAATTTCGTGAAATAACCCAAGCCTATGAAATTTTGTCTGACCCAGAGAAGCGAAATCAGTACGATACGTATGGTAATGATGCTTTTAAAAGTGGACATGAACATAACTCTGGCTTTCCTTTTCCTTTCAGTATGGAAAACATAGTATTGCAAGAAGGTGAATTTGATTTTCCTAACTTTTTCAATATGCCATTTGATTCCGGAAAAAGAGATAAAGAACGAAAAGCTAGACAGTTCAGCTACGAAGATTTCTTCAGAGATGAATCTGAACCTGGGATCGATGATAATCCGCCAACGTACCATCGACGTAGAAGGTGTTACACTGTCACGAAGCGCGTCGGCAATGTTATTACCACTTACCAGCAGTGTTCTTAATTTTTTGTAAAATTAGACAATTGTGAAACAACTGTACATTGATAAAGGTTTCATGTGACACTTTTCCGTGTTGAAATCAAAGACTTAAGGATATCATATTTATACTTGGTGATAATATTTTTACAAGTTAACGTACTAATCTTACCGTGTTACTTAATGTTTTGCCTGTTGTGGTATTCCGAAACAAATTACCTCTTCTTTACACTATAGTTTCTAAATAAGAGGAAATTTTTGGAATAAATTTTTCTCTCCATAACAATATAATTTACTGGTTATATCTCCATGTTCTTACAGAACTGCGTTTAAAACAATTACTGTGAATGACAATAAAGAATAGTGATGCATTGTAATGGGCACTGATGATTGCTTACCAATAAAAAGATAAAAAAGAATATGGTCTAAAAATCTTTTGCGCAATTTTCAGTAATAGACAAGAATTATTATACCATTAGTCAATATTATTTTTCATGTGTTAAGAAGAAAAGTGCGTTGGACTTCCATGAACGATATAATAGCGAACTTAAGGAATTTAATACGCGTTAATTGTAGAAACGTACACTTCTTTATTTACCAATGACATATCCAACATATTCTTAACGATGACGAAAATGAAAAAAAACAAAACTTAATGGACATTTTTTACTATACGCAGTTAGTTACATAGTTATCTGCATTGAAATTATTTATTATTTATAAATGTAATGTTCTGTACAAGAAAACATTTGTATATATTCCGTTTCATTTTCTTTGAAGATAACAATGTAACAGATAATAGGAAACATCAAAAATATATTGACGACAATACATTCTTCCATAGACATAACAATGACAGTTCACAGCTAAAAAGAGCAATAAATTACCAACAATATCGTGTTTTAAGACATTATTAACTTTTTAATTATCATGGCTAAGAATATTTGCTAGAATGAAATCAAAGGTAAAATGTTAATAATCTATCAAATTTGTATTGTATTTGTAAATGGTAAATGTAGCGTGATATTGAAGCTTATCTTCATGGAGCGATAGGAGTTGGGTGGTAGGTCTTTGTTAGAAGGTGGGCCGGTTAGCTAGGTTTACCAACAACTTGGAGGGGTTAGTAGAAGTAGTTAGTAATAGTTGGAGTAGAAGTAGTTAGTAATAGTTGGAGTAGAAGTAGTTAGTAATAGTAATATTTAGAATACTCGCTTGGCAATAGTTAGAGTAGTTCTCTATTCAGGTTTTTGGCGTTTGGTTAAATAAACATTGACACATATAAACTATAACAAAGGTTTAATAATTGAATCTGCACATAAGCTCGAAGAGAGCTTATAATTGAAAAGTTATAATGATGCTCCCATGAGCAAGTGATTACATAGTTATGTTAAATGCCCTTATCGGAGCGAGAGATCAATATATTGCATTAACATGTTCTAAAGACTCGTAAGGACGTCAAGGTCCATTTAGAATGTTCCATATGCTTCCCATTATCGTCAATACAGACCGTCATCAAAACTGTTGTCGGCTGCACCCCGTGAAGCCGCGCAGGGTCGCTTCTTGCGTCCCGTCGCCGACATACCCAGTCTCGGGCACGTCACATCGTCTCCAGCGAGTTCCCCATAGCAGAAGAAGCGAGAAGGCCAGGGCAGGGGCCCTCGGATGGGTGGTCACCAGTTTAAGTAACCGTGAGGGGTGTGCGGGGGAATTGGTTTGTAACTTTCCGAAAACGCCCTGGTAGGGGTGGGGGGGTCCATGTGGATATTTGATTGTATTGAGGAGCTCTTCATGGTAGGAGAAGTCATTGGGAAGGGAGTCGTTGCACACGGCTCTACGATAATTTGTGGAGATGGTAAGGCGTTGTCTTATGCATTTAAATGCAATTAGGAAGAAAGAGGGAGGAATGTCACATGGAGGGGGGTGACAGAGTGCAGTGGCGTGGCGAGTCATACGATCGTGTGTCATTTCGGACTTGACCACAGAGAAAAATAGGTTCTCTGGAAACCCCACCACAGAGACGGGACAAACAGGAAAAGTTCTTATCTCTCGCGGCTGACGCCACGGAGATCCGGCTGAAGAGTCACGATTAAAATGACACTAACTATTTAAACTATCGATTTAAAGATCCGCCCTGGAAATATATTATAAAATTCTTGCGTAGTGTCAGCTTTGAGTAATATTATAAACCTTTGCATAATGTCAGCCCCGTGACAGCATAAATTTAAAAAATATAAAGATGCGCAACACAAGACATACATTTTCATTTCAAATAAAATTCTCTTCTTACATTTAAATTGCCTAATTGTTCGTGTTTTGTTTTTGGATAAAAGGTTGTGTTCATTAATACACTAACAAAAATATACTAGACGAAATGTTTTCAAGAACTCAGTTTGCATTGTGAGTGAGATAAAGGCGACTAGTACTTACAATAACTTGTTACATTGCAACAAGCAAATTTTATAGAACTGGTAAATTGTTTTAAACTAGCTAGTGTGGCCCGGCACTCGATTTGTTTCTTATTTATTTCATTTTGAATCTAGAAATCATCTTCAACCTACATAATTTTTGGAAAATGACAAGAATGAAAATAAAAAACATTAATTCAAATTTTTCAAGTAAGACCGAGTGGAAATAATGAAACAACGCAAGTACAGATCGGAAAATAAAATGCAGAATTGAGATTCTGGAGGTAAACAAAGACAACGAAAAGACAAAAAACAGAGAGAATCCTATTGTGTGCACGATTTTGGAATAAGGTAGGGGCACGAAAGAAACAGTTCGCTCAAAAATATTCCAAGTACCATTTTGTTATACGACAGGAAGACCGGAAGACATTTGTTATACGACAGGCGTCACACCACGGACTCGAACGAGTTTTGCTTTTAGTTCTGTAATTGTTTACCTCCTCATAATTTAAATGTTGACAAATATACAATGTCTAAGTATTTTAAACCCTTTAAAATATTTTTGTACTCATTGTTGTAGCTGTGGCGAGAGTTCAGAACCGCTCTTAAATTGAGTTTGAAGGTTTGGGAAGAAGGGAGAGGTGTTTGTATTTTTTTTTTTTTTTTTCAAATAAGGTATAGGCAGTATTTTTAGTCGGGGTTTTTACCGCCAAAAGAGCGAAATACCAAATTCGAAAGAAGTATCGAATTTTGTATTTTTGAAAGTCGGGAGATGGGGTATCAAGATTTTAAAATTTCATCAAGGAAGAAACAAAACGAAAGATTTGTAACAAACACACAGACACGGACACTTCTATAAGGAAGTTTCTAATGTCATTTTTCCTCTTCACGGCGTGACAGAAAATCATCGATTCTAATTATGGTTAATAACTCAATGTTGAAAGGAAAATCTGTCTACGAAGCGTGTCTGAATGTGACCATTTTTGCGGTACCAGGTACCACGAAAGCTTGTTGTAAAGAAAAATGGAGCTTGTCCGATGAAAATAGTATATCGATTCACTAAAAACGAATTTGAACATGATTTTACATTCCCGTGTCGAAATTATTGTTCAGTGTCATGATTCTCCATTAATTTACTAAAATAATATAAGAAATAAATAAAACAGTTCCTACTTATTTCTGCAAGAGGTTTTTTCGACCTCGCCAAGGTCATCATCACAGCTGACTTGATGTCCTTCATGCGGCAGTAATGACTTGAGCTAAAATAATATAGAGGGTATGATTTCTTTTTTTACAATAATTTACTTCAATAGTGCCTCCATCAAAGCTATACATATAATATACAAAAATTGATGTAAATAACAAACTGCAGTGATTCACTTCATTAACTGATATTTGGAAATCTGTATAAAAGCTATGCTTCTTTATTATTTTAAAACATTATTACTCTACAAAAATCATTTGAGGGTGTAAACCCAACGCTCTTGCTCCACGTTTCGTCTCCTCCATTTCCACCAACTGGAGTGTTAAAATGCGATGTTCATGTCAACGATGACACATTTATATTCAACGCCACGTCCCGTCGAGTGGGCAGTCTCTTCGGCAACGACCTTCTAATTCACAGAGTCACGGTCCTTAACTAGCTTCCCATCGAGATTGTTTGTCCTTGTGAATCGTCACTCTGAAGTGTTATCTCATCAACGGCGTAGAGCACGATTCGTTCACGAACTCAGTCAGTTCTTCGGCAACCACACGAACGACACTCGAGGGGCACAAGCAGATTGATCGCGCGAACGGTGAGTGAAAATTTCGTGATTGAAAAAACGACATAAGTGTTTTAGATGTGCGTTATCATTCACTAATATACATTATTGAGATGACCAGTTTGTTTTAAAAGGACTCATTCTCGTATTACGAATGACGAATAAATATTCTAGCACACCTTCACGGAACACAGTGGTGTTTGCTTCAATGGTATCATCAACAAGTTTTTGTGTGTTAAAATAAAGGAATACTGAAACACTTTTCTGTGCAAATACAAATGATATTAAGTATTCTAAAATATTTTATTGGTTTTTGAGAAAAAATGTTGGTGTTATCCAGTTCATGAGATCCAACGAATAAGATACATGGCGTTGTGGTCTTTCATATAAAATGAACAATTCTGCTGTGGGTATTCGCGTGGCTTTGAAAATAAAGAGTTTCTTTAGTGTAGATATTATCTGCCAATGAGGAATATTCATGTTGTTGCCTTTTTCCTTATCTTTCTTCAACGTCATGCCTTCGTATTTGTTTCTTGTGACTTATCTCAAGGTAACGTAAACAACATCAAATAATAATGTAATATGAATCAACAAAATGTTTCACGGCCAAACATTTCAACTTCTGCTTACTTAATATATCGCAAGTTTCAGTAGCTTCTGAAATAATTCGTTTTGTCCATTGCTGAGTTCTAATCTTAAACAAATGCTTAAACTAAGTCGTCTTACTAACGTCATTACCTAAATTACAAGAAATTTCGCTAGCTTATACTGTTAATTAAGCCGAAATATTTTTGTTTCACTACCTCTTTTTATTGGTCTTATGTTATTTTTTTATAATATATTTCAAATATTAGCGCTTTTTCGAGGTACGGTTTTATCAATAAAACAGAAAATAATACTTCCTGAGAAATTAACATTTCAGACGTCATTTCTTGACACACTAGAAACAGGGGAGTAGGAATATTGAGATCACCCCACAGAATATTATCTTATGATTTTTTTCTTCACATATTTTCATTCATTTTTTACTAACAATTACTAAATGTTAATTTATAAACTACAATACAAATATTCGTATCTTGTCAATAACTATTTTAAAATTGCACTAGTTCTTCGTCGAAGAAAAAATCATTTCATAAATCTTTTTCATCCAGTCTCTTCAAAATCGCTCGTGAGTACTAACGATATTCTCACAGAAGTAATTCTTAGAATCATGGCCCATCACAATTTTAATTGTCTTAACAAATGGCAGGATGTAAGGTCATGCGAATGAAAAGTTCACTCTTGTCACGATATTCTTCCGTTAGGAGAGCAAAAACGTCGAGGACTAAGTTTGCTTTTAAAATGGTATCCTGATAAAGTTTTAATACGTACCACAACTAAAAAATGTAGTTTTCATAATAAAAAAGTAAACTATACTCAAAAAGTAATTGAATATTTCATTGTCTACACTGATTCAGGTATATTCTAATGTAAATAAATAAATATATTGGCAAAAAAGCAGTTACAAACTGCGTATGATCAGGTGGGGGAGGGTAATAAGCTTCTTTACTCTTCGGAAATATGCAAGGGACCATCTCATCCATTCAGATATAAGGTCCATAAGGCAGTGGTACATTTAATATTTCTAAAATAAGATATTTAACAAATACGTGCTGTTATATATTTGTTTTACAATAATTATTAAGCAATATAACATATAATTATTGTATTTAAAATATAATATATAAATATTATATAATATTTATAAAATTAATTACAGTTATTTTATTAAAATAGAATGAAAAAGGAATTAATTTGATTTATATCACTGGAAACAGGGTTCATTTTTCCTTATATCATTTAATACTACAGTGAAATGTGTTTTGGATTAAAAAAAACGCCATTTTTATCTGTCTTTTGAAATCAAATCCAACTGAAAATCTTTTGAATTACGTTTATTTAAAAGTTAAATTTGTAGATACAGTGTAAATCTGTGTTACACTTATTTCTGTGTTACTACATGCTTTGATGCTAAAAGAAGCCTATTAAAATTTTTCATCATTTTGTGAAAATTCATTTTATTGCTTAAAAATATATAAACTATAAATTTAAAGTTAATTATTAAAAACTTATTACCTTTCTAATATTTGAATTATATCATAAACCTTATAATACGGAGTCCGTTGCAAATGGAGGTTCACAGTAATTTCGTTACAGAAAATAACGTGATCCGGGTACCCTCCTATTGTGAGGAGTAAAACATCAAATTATCATATCTGACAGGAAATATAATTTATTTACTATACAATGTAAGTATGAAAATAAAATGTTTTTTGACGCAGTTTGTACTGTTTTTTGACATTAAATTTATTATTATTATTTACAGGGTAATTATTTTACATCTATATACACAATTTTGTGTTCATATTTAAACAAATTCTCTTCAAAAAACATGTCCTACTATATTTGAATTCCACACAGAAAGAGGAAACGTTGTAACTGAAGAGTGATACTAAAGAAATGTGAAAACGCTATCCCCTTTGCTCTGATTGGCCTAGCGTCGGAACGAGCACCCCGGTCTCCTCTGCTGGCATTGAGTTATTGTAATTTCACTTTATGTATTGACATTGAGCAACGTTCCACCGCTGTGGTAGTTCCTCACACTCTAAGTTGTTTCAGATACAACGGTGGCTATGTTGGGGTGAAAAGGAGAGACAATAGATGAGAATGAGTACGAAATGGTGAGAATGACTTTTGTAGTAGAACGAATGGCATGGGGAAACGGCTGTACCCACATTTACTTCAACTCACTTTGTCCACCATTGCAAATTTGTGTTACATCATTCAGCTATTTAGTTACATTATAGAGTTTTAACCTCCATAACAAGCATAAGAATACGAATAAATTAATTCCACAAAAAACTACTTAAAATACAATTCAGAAGATATTTGGGATTTCTTGCAATATTGACGAGTTGTGATGACTATTGCAAGTTTTTCAAAACGCAAAATCTTTCAGGTGTCACTCTACATTTCACACTGATAAGGTACATATCTGCAGCATGTGTCGGCCGTAACTTATCTTATCTTATCTTGGTTGATAATACCATCACACTATGTCTAATTTCTAGAATCTAATTAACACTTAAAACGGTTACAAGCTTTTGAAATTAAACTCATATATTCAAAATTTGTAATAAAGTTAATTAAGTTTCGAAAAAAATTAAAAGAGTAAAGTGAAAGCAATTTATATTAGGCACAAATAGAATAAAAATTATTTGTTTATTATCATACATCCAATAACTCACGAATATTATTCTTATCTAAAAGCAAATTCTTGGATTTAGGTGTAAGATTAAAGAATTTTGGTGCTAAAAGTAAAAAACAATTTAAAAAATTCTTCGAGACGCAAATAATGACCTAGAGCAGCCCCCAGGGCACAGTAATGCGTTCAGCGAGGTCTATTACTTCCACTACAAACGTATAATCCTTTAGAGACAGTATAAATAAAAATGCATTTTAAAGGGGAAATTTTTAAACTTCTAAAGAGGAAGCTACTATACCACTCTCTGACTAATCACGAAATCTCAGAAACTACAAAGACTAGAAACTTAAAATTTGTCAGGGAGGTTCGTTTTAGGGTGAAGATATCCGCTAAGAAACGATTTCACCATCCCTAACGGAGTGAAATAGGGGTTGAAATGTTTTATGTATGTAATTCATCATAAATTTGGGGCGCATTAATTTCCTGGAACAATTTCTACAAAACTTGATAATAAATTAATGTCAAAAAACAGTACAAACTGCGTATGACCACGTGGAGGACAATAAACTAATTTACTCTCCGGAAGCAAGCAAGGGACCATCCCATCAATTCCGATCAAGGGTCCTAAGTCAGAGGCGGATTTTAAAAAATCGGCAAAAGTTCCTAGATAAGATAAAAAGTTACCTACGAGTTATAATACTAATAGAATGTCAATATGTTTGTAATTTTACGCAAAAAATTTACATGTACAAGTTATTATCGAACTATACACAGATGGTTATCTCACAACGAGCACTGTGGGGATAAGACTTACCTGGCACTCCTAGGGAGAGGGGTGGGAAGAGGGTTGATATATGAATCTAATGGAAAAATTCGATACTAGATTCGAAACTATACTTTTCAGTGCCGTTGAGAGTGATACGTTGGTGAATATATACGTCTAGCATCCCTGGGGTAGGAGTAGAAAACGTTAAAAAATAGAAAACGATGGATATTGGAGTTGAATACATCGTTTTTGAAGACGCAGAAGATGAGATCACTCTCAATGCCACTTAAGTCCACACAAGTCACCCTATATGAGGGAATATACATTTTCGGGGAAGAGGTTTCTGGATATATATTCGGGATGGCGCAGTTGGTAAGAGCATGAGCGCGTTAAGCTCAAAGACCCGTCTCAACCTAAATTTTTTTAGGGGAGTTAGAAAACACACAAAACAATCAACGAGGAATATATGACCAAAAGAATGGATCTGATCAGCTGCATGAGAAACCAACCAGACAATAAAGAGAGGAAAAACTATCTTGCAGTAATTTTCACTGGAACTATTCGTGAATTGTTACATGTTCTCTATACGCAATCGGAACTTCAAATCACTATCTATCCGTAGAGCAGGTGAACATCGATCTCTAGCGGATAACAGCGCCCTCAACCACGCTTAACGGTGACTGGTAAGAATTTTGAGCACTTGTAGTGAAACAGCGTACGATACATGTACTGTTCAAAAGTTAAGTATCGCGAAATATACAGTTTTCACACCCATTATTGGTTTGTCACTTCTGCATCTCCAATTGTTCAGGTTTTTGTTTCCGGTTCTGTTTTGTTTTTGTTTTCCACCTCCTCTAAAGGTCTGTTCGTTGATTATGAATCATTCTGTGCAATACTCGTATATCATCAATTATACATAGATTTGCTCTATGTTTCGTAGAAGCATCGCCTGGGAGCACAATGTATTTGTGTGCGACTCGTTCCGTGGCGACGCGTGGTGCTCCTCTTGCCACGACCTCGCACCTCCTCACTCCAGCGCTCTGTGGAGACAGCAGTCACCGCCCACGCAGCACCGTCGCCGCCACCGCCGCGCCAACAGCCTCCCCCGCCGTCGACAGCGAATGGGCGCGTGCCAAGCCGTACCATGAGATCCCAGGGCCCAAGCCTTATCCAATTGTCGGAAACGTCGTGAGACTGCTGCCACGCGTAGGTGAGTTACGGCAAGAGAGTACAAACGTTTTAGTTTCACGGCTCGTTTTGGACAGATATCAAAGTGAAATACGCTTTAGTTAATAAAGAAGAGCGTCAATTTTCCGAACTAATGTTGTCAGGGATGAGTGGGGTAATTAGAAATTTGGATAATCAAAGTTCAATTTAAAAGATGAAATGCAACTAAACACGCTTGTACGGAAAACAATTTTCTTAATTTACCATTTAGTACACAAAGAATAAATAAACGACAAAAATTAGCATTGCATTCATATTCCAAGATTTATGAAGTTTAAATACAAGACTGGTCTTAATACAGCCCAGGAATGGAGAAATCGACATCATAGTGATTGTTTTAAACACTTTCTTTTCCATTATACCAATTCAGATAACTGAATCGAATTCGGATACTTCGGAACGTTCAGATAACTGATCATCGGATTTGACACTCTACTGTACGTGTGTAACGTCGGCGCCAGGACATGCCATCAATTTGTGAAATATTAATATTTCTTTGCATTTTCCAAGCCGGATTCTTTTAAGAATCTTACAATAAGTGGCCGGTTGGCGCTAAGACGGACATGCGACGAGCTTGGGATCCACCCTAAGCCGCTGCAGTTATTGAGGTATTGTTTGAAAGGACACCTTTCACTTTTAAGGAATGAGGCCCAGCGATGTTCACTGGAATTTAGGTGTACTTGAAGAAAAGTAGAATTCTACGAAGTAATGAATGAAGTACGTGCCGAATATAGAACAACGACAAAGGTGCCTGCTAGCGCTTCGGTGACGCCNCTGCGGCGCCGTCTCTGCGTTCCTAGAAGCCAAAGGGGTGACCCAAACTGAGTGTTTGCAAGGTGTGGTGGCGAAGGCGTGGTTATTTGCAAATCACGTGACTTCTTCTACTATATATTGGGAGGAGTGAAGATCCTAGTCGATGCTTTACGAGGGAATGTAGAGATCCGTCAGCACTGACATGTGACTGAGCTAAGTCTAGGTCGCGGAGGTTCGTTAGGCTGCTGCGGTAGTCTTAATGAAGTCATTACTAGTTGCGAGGGTCGAAACTAGTTTCAGTTAGTTGTTGGGGAAAACAACTTATATTTTCGAAGGTTTTTACAATTTAGTTGTCTTTAACTATATTTAACCAAGTGTAAATAATGCTCTCTGACAGCATTATTTGTGTAATAACAGATTATTAGATATATTAATAATTTTGGGAGTTTGTCTCTGATGTAAATTCAGATTTCTGGTTAATTTGTAATAAATCATTATTTATTGTTATTACCCGTGTGTTTGGTTGCTCGGGAAACCGAGCTGGTGGCAGCGAGAAAACTACCATAGGGATTGTGGTATTTATGTGGATCCCGCTTCTACCAAAGAAAAAATAACATCGCATCAGGGTTTGAGGTGTGATGTTACACTACTTACGGAACAAATAAATTACATCTTCTAGTGACATATTTATCCACGATATAAAAATTTGGTAGTAATCGTGCAGTCTAAAAAAATAATCAGAGATCAATAATATCTAAACCTCGTTGACGAATTCTTTTACAATTGAAATACGTTATATATTCTACATACTTAATTCACCTCTCTTTTATAATATTAGTATCGATATTCAGTATTATTTATTGATTTCCAGAGCAGGGAACGAACATTGTCATTTAGAAACATTCTTTGTGGGTATATAACTTTTTGCGAAGCAACATGGATGTTACATTTGTGAAGATAAACGTATTAGTCAGACATTCAGTATAATATTTACAGTAAATTTAAATCGAGCGAGGCAGTTAACAAGGTCGTATTTAGTTTTATATGTTAAGTTATTGTAACTTGTAGTTCCCCGTATTCCTGATTCAGTGTCATTTCTAAGGACTTGTTATTTTAAATCTAGAAATCTTCTCCAATTAACGTAATATTTTGTCGTCAATTCAACAGAGTGTACTTGTACTTATCAGTAGTGTACTTGAACAGCTTTTCTCGAATCGTGTGAAAATGTGTCGACCGCTATGCTCATATTCCATTTCTTATTTTTCTTTGTTTCTGTTAATGGATATCGACTCGTTTTATTGTACTTGTAAATAAGTGTCAAACAGACACTTCCATTTTTGGTATTTGTGAATCGACTCTAATGTTAATAATTATCAGTGTTGGTAAAGGAAGTTGCACTTTTCAGAAGTCGCAGCTATATGAACTGAGACATTGCATTGAAAAGCAACAAATCCGGGAATCGAACCCGGGATGACTTAGTGACGAGCGAGAACGCTGCCACTTTCGCCACGGAGGGGCTATTTAACTGTATATAATATAGTTAATTAAATTTTTTGACTTATTAACAATGCGAAGTAATCAATATTTGTATTGTTGTATNCGGCGGGAGATACGTAGTAAATCGGTCTAGGGATATCAAAATTTGGTTTGTTTATATAACTTTTCCCCAGGAGTGAGGTCTCTGTATCTTGAATGAGATTTGGAGAGAAGTGAGTTCAAAGTAGTTTGCACTTCCACTTTTTGTTTACTGCTGTAGACTGCGTTCTCTTTGTTCTTAATAAGGGGGATGTTTTGCTTTTTATTCGTTAGGTGAGCTACTCTTTTCCATATAGAATTGTCTTTATGAGAAAGTGATTCTGTACACTTTCTATAGTGATGTAGGTTGTTTTCCTGAATTTTAATTTTTACCTCACGAGATAGTGAATTTAATTTTGATTTTAAATATGTGTTTCTGTATTGAGCCCACAGTCACCTTATTGTTTTTTTCTTCTCTTTTATCAAGTTGGTTATTTCTTGAGGGAGTTTGAGGTATGAATATTTAGTGACAAAAGGCTGAGAGTCAATTGAGCTACTTTTAGTGGCAGTGATTAGTAATTCAGAAAATTGAAAAGCAGTAGCATCTATTTCCGCAGCTGTTTTTAGAGTTTTCAGCTTGATCAGAAATCTACAATTTTTTGAAACTTTTGCCCGTAAATTTTTGAGATTCTAAGGGGAAAATCATTGTGCTGGGGAATATTTAGAGGCTGGAAGGATATTTTAACTGGGTTATGGTCTGATTCAAGTTTCGGACATGAGTATGAGAAAATTTCAAGAGCTGCAATTGTTAACGTTATATCCAGGATATCTGGTTTATATTAAATATTAAAGGGGAAGTATGTGGGTTCAGTCGGGGCACATATATGTAAGTTTTTTTTCTTTTTTAGAGGTTAAACAAAAGTTACCCGCTGTGTACTCTACAACCCCAAGCAGTGTGTTAAGCGTATAGGTCACATAACACTAATGTTATGCACTTTTGTCGGAAAAGATCAGCTAATCTGCATGAGGAGATTGGTTTATTAGGTGGTTTGTAAGCTGCAACTATGATTAATTCGGGGTTTTCAACAGACGGGATGGCGATACCTATGGTTTCGAGATTGGGTGTTTTGGGTAGTGGAGTCAGCTCATGTTTTATGTTTATATCAATGATGATCATCACCCCTCCGAACTGAGAACTTTCGTTCCTATCTTGTCTATGAGTAATATAATTGCTGATGGAAAATCCTTGAGATGATATAAGATGTGATTTCGTGATACAGGCTATGGAAATTTGATGGCATGAGAGAAAACGTGAGAATTCGGACTTTTTAGATTGTATTCCGTTACTATTCCAATTTACAATGTTGAGTTGATTAAGGTGGTGTCCTTGCACCATTTATGTTTTCAGACAATGTTGATAAGAATAGTTGAATCTGATTTGTAATCAATGGGACGAGAGAGCACAAAAATTGTTGTATAATGTTTGATATTGTATTTGTTAGTCACTTATCTGGGAGGGATTTTTGTTAATTGATGAGGAGGAAGGTATTGGAGGATTTTGATTTTGGTAAATTAATTAGTTTCTATTGATATTATATTATTGTGAGTGCTGGAGATGGATGGCAGTTGTGAGGTGTTTGAAGCGACTGCAGAAGCACATGAGAGATTTGGGGTGCTCCTTTGGGATAAGTTACACAGGGATAGGTAGTGTTCATTGGTGAGGGTGGATGTATTTGGTTCGGTACTAGGAAGTTGATTATTAACCAATCTATGTTTAAGATTAAGACTAATTCTTTCGTAATATTTACATTGAGAGTTTCTCGTGAAGGGTGGTTGGTTTCCGTTGCTGTTGGCGCATTTGGGCATACTCTCTGGCGAAGCATTACATTGGTTTGTGGGGATTTTTAGTACGTCCAAAATCTTGGCAGCGACTTCATTGGACAGGACCAGGAAGACGACGTCTTCTTTCCATTCTAATAACTGAATGACAAATCACTTTGAGTTTTAAAATGTTATTTATTTCACTACTGTCTGGGAGTTCGACTGCCACTATTGGAATTGGGAGGTTGTTTTTGTGCTACCACGTCACTTCAGTTACAGTAAAAGTTTTCTTGAGGTCTTCTAACATTTCTTCTTCTGTTATTGAGATGTTATTGAGATCTCGAATAATGACCGATGCTTTTTTTTGCTGTTGGGTCGGCCTTGGTGTAATATTGAACGCTATTTGCATCGAAATAATTTACAGCTTTCCTGTAATCAGCTGTGCTAATGAAATTTATTTTTATTTTATTGTCTTTCAATTGTGTTGATTAGTTTTTAATATTTAAGTTTAATAGCTAGAGGGAAAATCATCAAAATTGTTCACTTCAAACACGAAGATTGGAGGGATAGTAGCTTTAACAGTGCTCACTTCATCTTCGGAGTGATTTTCTAACGCACTGAATCTATTCTTGGTAACAACATTATAAATTGTGTCTGTTGGACATTTTTTAGAAGGTTGCACAGACGAAATATTTGGATTTGATTGTCTTTTTAGGGAANTCAGCTGTGCTAATGAAATTTATTTTTATTTTATTGTCTTTCAATTGTGTTGATTAGTTTTTAATATTTAAGTTTAATAGCTAGAGGGAAAATCATCAAAATTGTTCACTTCAAACACGAAGATAGGAGGAATAGTAGCTTTAACAGTGCTCACTTCATCTTCGGAGTGATTTTCTAACGCACTGAATCTATTCTTGGTAACAACATTATAAATTGCGTCTGTTGGACATTTTTTAGAAGGTTGCACAGACGAAATATTTGGATTTAATTGTCTTTTTAGGGAATAGTTGGAGGGCAGTTGAGATTGAGCGGTACTCTGCTTCGACATAAATACATTGTCTATATTGTTTGAAGTACCTCGTTTGGTCAGAGCAGCGTGTCCAGTAAGGTCAATGTTGGGTTGCGTCATGCTCGCTGTGTTCGTGATAAATCCACTTTAGCCCTCCGACGACGACGAAGCGTTTGTTGCGTTGATGATCATAAATGGCATTAATTTCGGTGCTCCGACTATTTTGTTGTTGGAATTGTTGTTGCACTAGCTGCTGTCGGTTGATTATGTATCACTAATAAATCTGCATTTCATTCGAGCGTGAAATCATTATTTAGAATATTAACTGCTTGAGTGATCTGCCCTCCGAGGGGACAGTCATGTTCAGACATGATAGCACTTTGATTTAAAGAAACTTCACTGTTTAGGCACTAGAAAGCTATGCAACTTACATTTGTAACTTGTACCATCACCAGGTGAAATATACCTCTTTTTTCAAGTTTTCATGGACATTTATGGTCAAAATCATTTTCTATATTTCTTTTCACTCATTTAAAAAATAGAAGTGAGCCTATGTTCAATCTAGACATCATTGCCAAATTTTATCACGATCGGTTCAGTGGTTTAATCGTGATTAAGTAAAAAACAGACAGACACGCTTTCGCGATACGCATTTTTATTAGTATGGATTAAATTTTATAACCATGTTTATTATTTAATAAGAACATTCTACATAGTGTTGAAAAAGTATTATACTTTTAACGCATATTCGAGCCAAACCAACTTTCGAGTGCCTCCCCTTGTAGCGTTTATTCGAGAGAAATTCGTGGAGTTAGTAACATGCTACCATTTTGCTGTGGTGAATGGCTCTTACGCCACTCTCAAATTACCTTTCGGTGAATGGCTCTCAAACCAGTTTTCGAGTGCCTCCCCTTGTAGCGTTCATTCATTCGAGAGAAATTCGTGGTGCTACTATCGGATTTTTTTATTATAGACCCCTCAATTAGAACGGCTGTGTAAGGCACAAAAAATCATAGAAAACATAATTAACACCATAAAATTTGTCATGTTCTTAAGTATACACTTAAATAAATAATAGTTCTAAAAATGAATACTACTTTTCAAATAGCAGAAATGTTTCAAAAAACGCGAAATTTTCACAACTTTTCCCGATACGTCGTCTTTACTAATTGTTAAACAATAAACTAAACGTGTAAAAAAATAATTCTTATTCAGCGAATGATTACTATTATGTTTGTGACAACATTAAAAAATTTCGAGCTATAAACAATATATAGCGAGTTATTAACAGTTTTCGAAAACATTGCTAAAAACGACCAGGAACGATTTTAAGGAATAAACTTTATACTGTCGCCTTCAGCAAAATGTACTGATCATACGATCAATAAATTTATACGTTTAAAACGTAATATGTAACCACAAATAAGTGATAAACAGAACTATGTTTTCATTTGGCGACCAGCGGTGTCTCAGCGGCGAAGTACAGTCTGGTCGTACTGTTGTCGCGCGCACACAGTCCACATTGGAAGGATTTAAAGAATACTTCATCTCATAGATAACTTTTTCGTAAATATTTCATAATTTTGTTATTTGATAATAACTTTTATCGTATTTCGAATGAGGTAATGTTAGAATATGTAATTCGGTTCTCAAAAATATTTAAAATAATTTTTGTAATGAGGACATTTTATGTTACTGTTTTGAACTTATACACACGGACAAACGTAAGATAAGCGCTAAGATTGTTGTTATTGCTGTGGTTTGAGGTTTGTGATTGTTCGATCTGTTTATATGTGACAATGTGGATTACTTTACCATCACTGCATGTTGTATTCTATGAAATGCATTTTAATTTATACAGAAAAGTATAGTTTAACGTTTAAAGACTAAAAAATACTTATGCATTCACCAAATATACATTAACAAAATTTTATAGCATTCTCAAGGTAAAGTACAGAAATATGCAGGATTACATTGAACTATAAAATAAAAAGACTCACCTAGGTGTTTTCAAATACTGTACTGTATCGAAGTATTATTTTGTAAGTTTAGCACAGAGTGTAAAGGAAGCGGAGACTTCTAGAATCAGTCAGTAGAAAGATTCCAAGTATAAGCAAGCTGCGGGCAACAGCTCAAGATGTCATAAAACTATCCACAACTACATGTGGGGGGGGCGAGGGGAGTGAAGAGAGAAGGGATCGTATACAAAGGAGCGCTTGATAACTCTTGACACAACTGCGCAAGACATGAGAAAATGAGATTTTGTTAATCCCTAATGAAAGGATCCGCCAGAAAATCTTCTTAGCGCGTCGTCGCTGCTAGAATGACGTTAAACAACTGTTTTGGCCAAAGTTACGGAGTTGGTCCAACAAGGGTTATAAACAATTGTTCGGTCACAGTCGGCAATGTTAGGTTTTGTCGGGGAAGATTTTTTATTGCTTCACAATAAAATCTCTTCCTCTCCAAAATAAATACTCAGAGGTTCAAATAACAAGGTTTATTATGTAAATAAAGTCGTCGTGACGTAAACAAAGGATAGCACGAGACGACAAACGACAAGCGTTGAAAGTTCAATGTGAATTTGTGCCTCGTTCTCGTAACTCACGCTTGAGGTTAGTCGGTGGTCAAATATAAGGAGTATCCTTCTTCGTTGTTAGATGGCACCGCTGGTGGTGTCAGTCGACGAAGTGCGACGTTCAGTAGCGTGGTGGCGCCTCCAGTCGAAGTTATCTTCGTGTCTCTGAGCGGGTCCCAGGGCTGGCCGCGAGATGACGCTTCGTGACGATACTTGAAATATTTTCAATCACGAATTTCGAAGATAGAAATTATTCGGCACTTGATGTGTGAAAACTTTCTGTCATTTGATTTCAACTTAGAAGAATTTCTGAGGCCGGAGAATATTTCAGTCACAGGTTTCGGAGATAGGTTCTATCACTAGTTTTGACTTGGTAGAATTTCCGAGCTCGTGAAATATTTCAATCACTGGTTTCGAAGATAGAATTTCTTCAGCTGGGCTAGGCTTCCCTATCGGATTTGCGATCTTATCACCTCGGGAGTTCCTAGCAGAGTGATTTCTTCGTTGCCGTTACCTATAAGCTAAACAAAGACAAGCGACGAGTGTGACGACGTAATACTGGTGTGAGGCTCGTCTATTTCGAGATAAACGAGGGGCGTCTCCGTTGCACGCGGCACGCGTGTGTATCAAGGAGTCTTCCACTATTTACAATATTAGGATACTTTGGCGTCGTATGCTGGTGCTAGCTTGAATGTTTGACGATCGTCATAGCGACCAGTATAAACAACATGGCGCATCGTCGTAGTTTTCGGCTCTTGGGGGAGATTCATCGATACGTATTAGGTATGTATAATGAATATGTAGAAATGTACTGCTACAGTTTGTTACACCCGTCGATTTAGTTTTAAGAAAATATGTTGTAAGTGTGAAGATTGAGGCGATGGTGGAGGTAGCAACACTCGCGGAAGGATATACGAAGAATAAGGTTATTTTTCTACGGCTTTGGACCGGAAGGTAGAATTGGTTCACTGTTTCTTCTGCATAATATAAATAGATCGAACAATCACAAACCTCAAACCACGGCAATAACAACAACCTTAGCACTTGTCTCACGTGTGTCAGTGTATAAAAGTTGAAAACAGCAACATAAAATGTCTTAATTATTTTAAATATTTTTGATAACCAAACTACATATACTAACATTACCTTGTTTGAAATATTACAAAAGTGATTATCAAATAATAAAATTATGAAATATTTACGAAAAAGTTATCTATGAGATAAAACAAAAAGATGCGTGAAACAAAAGTTATTTCTTTCCCTATAAAAATTTAAACTCACCAATTAAAATGTAGGAATCCTTTTTTGGAATTGCCTCTAATTCCTCCTGGCCCTGATGCCATTAGCGAGAAAATAAAAGTTCTTAATTTAAATTTTTTTTCAGAATTTTGGAAGACGTGAACGGGTGGTCTTAAACATTCTGGACACGCCTACATCTTCTTTATTTAACACTTGTTTATAAACTACATTTTTTGTTTCATATCCAGGAGAAAGAATATATAAATTTTTAGGCGAACCTACTCTGGAGCAAGCAACATAAAGTTGCCCGTATCTAAAACATGGCGATCTTAGATCAACACCACAAAACTTTAAAGACTGTCCCTGTGATTTATTAATGGTAATTGAAAACGCTAGCCGGACTGGAAACTGTAATCTTTTAAAGTTGAAGGGAAGATCAGTTGGGATTAGAGGTATCCGTGAAATAAAAATTATTTCACCTTTTCCTTTTCCAGTTAAAATGACTGCCTGGATTATATTTTTCATTAATTTTGTCACACACAATCGTGTCCCATTGCAGAGTTTTGGTGGATCTAAATTTCGCAATAAAATGATTGGAGATCCTACTTTAAGTATAAGGCGATGTTGTGGCAATCCAGCTGGATCA
>NNCF01129283.1:0-13168 GCA_002313205.1 Laupala kohalensis | reverse complement strand
CATAACTAATATTACTAGTGATCACTGATGACTTATAATGTTAAAAAGCAACTTCAAATAAATAAATAGAGAAAAAGAGGTCGGTACAATTATCTGGTAAATTGTTCTGATCAAATGGGTAATTTTTCGATTTTCTGCGTCGTCCAAACGAAAAATTTAAAACTATTGACCATGATTATTGCATATGCATTATGTGTCTGTATATGTTTTCTATAAATCATTTTTATATATATCATTTTTTACTATTAAAACCNATTTTTATTTACAATGTTATTTTAATTCGACAATACATATTTTACAGTAGAAATTTCATAATCGCATTGATTTTGGTTGAAGAAACATTGTTTATCTTTGTTCAAATAGCTTACTTGTTTGAAGTTCTTAGAATGACCTCAAAATTGGACAATTGTTTACTTATTAAGATACCAAGTTTGGTGATATTGAAAGGCCTCTGTCCAGAATTACAAGTTTTTTCTCGGAGTGTTTTCGTGATTCGAGTATATTCATGATGATATGTATTGAAGTGCATGAGAAATAAATCACAAGTCGAGAGCCGCAAATCTCACCTTTCTGTTGTGTTTGATTCATTTTAGATGCTATGTATTGAATAAGGAGAACAAATAACACCTATTCGCAAATCTCGGTTTAAAAAAATTTCCTACGAGACATCAAATTAAAAATATATAGTTCTTAATTTTTCTCCCTACTACTTTGATACCATTCTGGAATATATTCACGAAATATACTTACTTTTAATTAGAAAACACGTTTCAAAATTTTTTCGCAATTTCTTTCACAAGGAAAAAACTTAATAAACTTCAAAAAGTTTTTAAATATCTTTTGTATGAAATAACTATTTTGTGAACCATAAAATGAAGAGTGATCATTCAGTAGTATGTGATGTAACAATTATAAGTAGGAATTATTTTCGATAAAAATTAAATTGGCATAAATGAATTAAAATTTATGTTTAGTATTGGCCAGGAAGATATAGGTTCGACTTTTAAAATTTTAAATGCTCGCAATTTTGAAAGTTTCATGAATAAATCGTGTCACTTTTTACTATTAAAAGTCTACATTGTACCCAGGAAAGATTTGATTTTTAAAATAAAAACAATTTTAGAGGGACAGGCTATATTAGTTTCACTGTGAAGAACATTTGAAGATGAAGGTTCCATCGCCATTGAAACTCTTACTAGCATATCCGTGTACATTGGATCCAAGTATAACATTTTAAGAGTCTATGTGCACTTATAGTCGCGTGTTCACACTCACAACGCAAGAACACGCACATTAAAACACACAAAAATGACAAGACGAAATCCACTATTTCAAGGTTCACAAATATCTCATCACAGAGACATATAATACACCACCCACTCAAAGAAAGTGGTAAATTATCTTCCTGTTTTATGCTTGGAGCTCTGACGAAAGAATTTCCGAAACAAGAAATGATAATGACCCAAATTATCTAGAATCTTATTACCATGAAGAAGATTCCCCGATATCCAGGTAAAATAACTTTATCTCATAGTCATGATACCGCCCACTTCTTACTTAATTTTGTTATCACACTTTAATGCAAACCAATCAAGGATGTGAAAAAGGATCACTGTTAACACAAAGTACAGTGTTGCATATCAATATGTTTTTTTAAGTTTCATATTTGCGATTAGTTCTTACGTAGCATTCTTTAGATTCAAGGGCAAAACGGTATTGGATTATAGAAATAAAGAATTTCAAATGGAACAGCTTCTCAGCAATTGTATCGCTACTATCAAAAGCTGTTTGACCCCCTATCACAACTAAACCGTATCTTTAAATAAAGACATCCCGACTTTCAGCATTCCAGTAAATAGAATCGACAGGATACCTCGTATTTAAACAAGTAAAATAATTAAAAAGCAAACTATTTTAAACTAATAGTAAAAGCGTGAGATTATTTTTTTAGTTAACTTCGGATCAGTTTTTCCTATAGGACACGCGTATCACAGATGCAATGACAAAATATTTGGTAGATGATGATTTGGTAAACTCACACTCGTGGACGCAAAACTATATTATTCCATTTCTTATATTGCTCTAGAGATACTAGAAGCCATGATGTTTGCAAACATATCTAGTTCAAAATAAGAAAAGAAAGTTAAAATTAAATGATTCTTCGAAATGATCAAACACAATCTAAATTTCGACACTCACATTTAAATTTCCAAATTGCAACTAGAAACTATTGACATTATATTCATATTAATTTATTTTATTAAATTAGTTTTGTCATCCACGTGATCATACGCAGTTAGTACGGATATTTTCAAAAACAAATTATTTATTTATAGAGTCTGAAGAAAAACACAATTTAAAGCTGTTGTCAATTTCAAATTTTCTTTCGACTCACTACACATAAATATCATTCTACTGACATAGTAAAGAGAGCAATTAACAAAACATATGTTATTTAGAATGCACGAGTAAATGATACCTTATAAAACGCAGTACTCACCGTTCACTTGTTTCATTTAGACAAACCGAATCACACTAGCTCGTGCAACTGAGATTGCGGGCGGCGAAGGACTAAACATCTGCCCCCTCCTTCCTCCTTCCAAATTTCTAAAGGAGTAGGGGAAAACGTCATTTCTTACGTCACGTCTCCTGGAGTATACGAAGTTCTTAATGGAATAATTTGAATGGGTTTGTCATTGGGTTACAAACTTATTCATGGATTAATCGTACGCAGATTTTAAGCTGAGCTGCATAGTCATTGTGAACAAGTTTTTTTATTTTCTACAAGAGGGCTCTAATGACATAGTAGTTGGGGTGCCCTAATGCCACAACGACAACAACAACAACAATAATAATAATAATAATAATAATAATGATAATAATAATAACAACCTTGCGGAATGTCAAAGAACTTGAAAGGGATATTCAGGAAATAACTCTTCACGTTACGACAAACATTCTTAGGAATGTGTTGTAAAGTTACTCCAGAACATATTTCTTCCTCAGACAGTTGGTTGCTCTCTGGAGAAACCGGTAAAACCAGTATAAAAAACAACAGGCCACTACATCTTTTATGCAGTGCAAAAAGGGATAATAATAATAATAATTAGACAGCCACCAAAATAGGTATCGGTGCTCCACTGACAACATTAATTCATCTGAATCAGAAAAAGTAAACAAATACGAGGAACTTAGAAGAAATAATTGTTCAAACAATTGAATTTCTTCTTCATTTATAATGAAATAGGTTGTGCCTCTAAGTGCAACGAAATTTTCATTATAATTAATATACAAAAAACAAGTAAAGAGGGGGTTTCGTTAAAATTTTTGATACTTATTGCATAAACGTCTCACCTTTTAATATTCGGAAAATCAATATAATATCGAATTCAGAGTTATTTAATAGTTTGATTTGTAATCTGTTAATTCCGAATAATCTTTAGTCACATAATATTACGAACGTGTCAACTACGGATGGTCACACTTTCGATGCTTCACCGCCCCATAAACGTTCGTACATTGTCCTTCGTCGAACTTCTCTGGTCAGTGGGGAAATCCTGAAGGTGTGCGACGGATTTCAAGAATCTTCTCTTTGAAAGGCAAATGTTTTCAGAATAACTTTTATTTCCCTCGTCTTTTACCCTCCACCATCACTTTCGGCCAGAGAGGGGGTTATGATGAGTAACATTTTTGCTCACAATATTAATTCTTCTAAAATATCAGAATATTGTTTTAATCAATTTCATCTCATTAGAATAGAAGGTAGATTAATTATTAAGATTTAAATAACTATTTCATTTTGTTTTTATTTAGGACTCTATTTCACTAGGTCACTAGTGACCGTCCACTTTTGTCAGAGCGAACGAGGTCGCTAAATAATATTGTCTATGCAGGAGCCTATTACGCTACATTCATTAGTAAGTGGCTGTAGCTGAGACCCAAAGCTACTCGGCCACTGTTACGTCGTCGTTAGTGATCAGTCACTTGTGTCCTTGTGTAGTTAGGTCTTAAGATGTTGTTTTGCTTTGTACAAATCGCTGCAAATACGAAAGATATGAGTGTGAGAATCCCACACCGTCATCACGAATGATCGATCCTCCGAAGTATAACACTAGAACATTTAAAAACGTAATAAAAATGATAAAAATTGAATGATATATACAGATTTACGTCATTATCTTACATGGCTATGAGTCTAATTTAGAATTAATACCACCTTGATATTAATATGCAACCTTCGCATTGTAACCATTTGTTTCATTGTACTGTAACTATGTCTTACATCGTTACATGATACGCAGTACTTTAGGCACGTTTATTTTTGTGTAGGAATTAGATATCTCTCTTTTTCTAAATTAAACAGTAAGTATGCAATATTATTACCTATAATAAGCTTATTTGTAAATCAAAAAAGAAATTCAATCAATTGTTGTATTCGGTAGAATTGCAATGCGCAATTTATGTTTCATGCAAAAAGTAATATTCCAAATCTCTTCTTTTTTTGTTTGTTTTTACCGTAATTTCAGAGAGTTGTTTTTGTTGCAACACGTTTGTTCCACTAGATTATCATGATTTCCAGAAAATAAATATCGCCTAGGAAAAGACTAGTATGGTAAAGGAAGGGACCTTAGAACAATTGAAGGATACATTCTGACAACTGTCGAACGGCCCCGTTCTTCCACAGTTTCCCAGACGACACGACGAACCAAAGTTGTTACTTCTTCGTCCATGACACCCAGGTGAAAGAAGCGCAATATTTGGGGTGCAAAGAATGTACATGCAGTCTGTGTGTGGAAATCGGAAAAATTAATCGATGAAATTATTTTAAATTTCAAAGACTTACGGGGTATTGCAAGTAGAATGCAAGGTATGGTTACTATTACTATATTATAGGAACATTTACATTTATTTATTCAATATTTACATTAATTTATTTGCGTCGTGTTCCCATCAAAAGACATTACACGACTACATCTGTATTACAAATTCAAAATGATCCAGTAATCTTCTCTATCTGGTTCACTTCCTGTCTTGTTAATTTATCTTCTGCGTTTTCAGTCTCTGCTTCATATTTTCTCTTTTTTAACTATAGTACTCACCCCTATTTGATGTTAACCCTTGACGAGAGTTTATAGAATGTGTGTTTTTTTTTGTATCTAAATCTTCGATCCATTGCACATTTCTTTTATACTTAAAATATATTGCTTGAAAACCTCGTACTTGTTTTTCTGTGTCTATCATTGTTGACGTATCTTACACACTGCGTCCTCTGTTCGCATTAACCTTCCGGTCCGTAAAATTGGCAGTCCTAAAACACATGCTCTCGTTTCCGTTCACCTAATTCACAGTCACACATCCCATCATGTATTATCCCAAATCTTCTTAAATAACTTTTATTGTCGCCATGCCCTATGAGAAATTTTACTTCAGCTGGTCCTGGTTAAAACCACCGTCTGCGCTTCTCTACAAAACGGACATTTCGAATGAAGTCATATCACTGCCGTCTCTTCTGTGATACACTCCACCGAATTTGCCAAGTTTGTAAGAACGTTTCCGTTAGCTGTCAAGGTTTTCCCCTCCACCTCGCTTTTCTTTTCTAGTCTCGTTATTATTCGCAAAATACATTTTTGTATCTCCATATCAATCGGCGTGACACCCACCGTAACATTCAATGCATCACCGGATGCTGTCCTATACGCCCCACTCAACCTCAACAGACACAATCGCTGCAGCTGTTTAAGTCTTTTTCGCTGTACAACATTCCGCAGAACTCGACCCCATGTTTCACAGCCGTAAGTTATTATGGGCATTAATACACATTTATACAATTGTAGTATCTGTGGCCTACCAATATTATATTTGTTTATGAATAATATGGCTTCATAACTTTATTTTCTATGTACTGTAGATGACTTTTGATCTTCTGGATCGTTCATTGGAGTGAACGAAATGTGGAATTGTTATGATTAGCATCAGTAGGGACGCTCTGAGTCACGTGGCTGCATTATAGTTCTATCGATGCTGTCTGATAAGCAGCTAGTGGTGTATATCACAATCTAGTAGCAATGACTGCCGCACACATGGTTTCGTGTTTGATTACGCGAGAGAAGTAGAAAAGTATTTCGAGTATTTCGTGTTCAAATTTAAATGTCGATGTTGGAAACGATTAACGCTGAAAGTTATAAAGCGATTTCGGAAGTGACGGAATTGATTCTTTCGTTGACCTGTTATTGGAATTTACTGGTTGAGTGTGGGGAGCATTTGTCGTGGATATAAAGCGATTTCGTATAGCTACTGTGGGTCTCCCTGTGTTGGAGAAATTTTTGTAGCAGTGTGGTATCGCTGGAGGCTTTTTAAAATCGTCAAAACTTTTACGTTTAAGTAAATAAAGCTTATTAATAATTCGTATTTTTTACTCACCATTTCCATGTATACAATTTTTAGATTTCGGAAGTTATTTTTTATCGATGGCGGTATCGTCTTATCTTGAGGTGTGTGTGACTCCGACTCAGAGGAGAGATTCTCAAGGTGCTGATGCAATTTTAGATTTCCGACCTTTTGCTGGTTAATCCAAAAAATAATCTTTAAGAATATTCCCGTTGGAGAAAGTGTCCTCCAGCCGGTTTATCACATCGTCCGAAACTTTTTAAAGTAATTAATAAATCATTATACAGGGCAGGATGAATATCTTTCTCTATCGATAAAATTCAATCTCAATACCAACTTTTGGGTAGTGGAATGTTTCCAGTTTCTACCGAGAAAGAATCGAAAAAAATAATCATAATAATAATAATAACAATAGTGTTCTATGAATATTGCCCAGAACCGCTGCTGGAGAATGATAAGTTCAAATTGTACTATGACTGCACTATTCTATTATGCAACACTGTCGAATACAATATACCAGACATAAAAAAACACAGAAGTCACTGTCTGCATTACAGTCCCACTTGCCCGGAAATATTAAAAAAACCTACACGGAGAAGCAAAGAAAATATGCCGACCTGGGAATATCAATTAGAAAGAGAGGAAGGTAAACAAAGTGCATTTCTGCCATTAGTCATTTCTACCAAAGGTCTCATACACAAAACCTACGTAAAATTCTCGGAGCATTTTTTTTGTGGGGCTTCAGGGTTCGTCAACATCGAGGTCATTAGAGCCCATTTCTCGGAGCAGTAGGGATGAAGAAGGAAACTGCATTCCTTATCCAGAAGACAGCAGTGCTTAACACCTGCCACTTCCTCAGCATTGATCATTGAATAAATTTACTCATAATTGCTTGGAATTGATCTTACTATTAATGAAATTATCCCCTCCTCCCTCAACCGGTTCTGGTACAGAGGATGACATGCGAATTGATGGAGGCAAACAGTGAGGGTGGAGGGTAGTGGGCAATGGAATCATCACTACAGAATTCTTCTCCAGTTCGAATGCTAATAAAATCTTTAATTGGAAGTTTTAACAATCAGAGAGTATTATACAATAATGTTTACATATAATTTAAATTAAAAAGAATTCTTCATCACAAAATTTAAACAAGAACATGAAGTAAAAAATCGATGTGTTGCAAGTCTCGTAAATTTTAATAAATGCATCTGATGAGCACAAGTCAGACTTTTCCTTAGATTACTTACATAAACTTTGTGTAGAATCTTATGTCATACCTTTATTTTCGCAGAAACCATTACCTCGAAAGAACTCTCATTCCATGCTGTTAATTAGTGTGTTTGTAACCAAGACACGCATGACAAGACTGCGTACCAGAAGAATGCTTCTTGGAAGTAAATATAATATACAGTTTTTCATCGAACATTCTGGTAGAAAAAATTAAAAGTAATTAAGGATATATCATACGTAGGATTACAGTATGTACCATTTAATAACATCTTAAAAAAACACTTTACAATTTTTACAAATTAACATGTTTATGTAAATTGTATTCATTATCAGTTACTTGATTTTTCAAATTATGCGAAATAATTCAAGTTATTTAATGTTAGGATTTTTCTCCCGACTCTTCAGAAATGGTGAAATTCCACTCACATCTTATGTGGATATGTATTTATCATTTTTAAATAGAATACAAAAATTTCATTTATATAATGATGTTTATTTAAATTTTATTTGTCCAATTTTATTATTTCTCCCGGAGCAACTGTGTTTAAGTACCCACAAAAATGCTCCTGATGTTAGTTTGATCCATTCTCTATCTAGTGGTGTTGAATTTTCATACCCTTACTGCACAAAATTTTGAATCATTTGACTTTAAATTATTGTCTTTAAGGAATTTAAGGGCGAAACTTTCGTATGTATATGATCTTTTAGATATTAAAAAACGACTAAAACGTATCAAATGGGAATAGAAAGGCAATAACGGTAAGATTTTCATACCTCACGGGACAATTACGAGAATAATTCATCAAACACTAGGAAAAATACTGAACTAACGGATGAGGCAGCTGCATCATGTCACTGAAAACAATGCGACCCTGTCAAAGGAGTCAAACGACAATCTAAATTAATTATTAAGATTTAAAATAACCTAATAATTGTCCTAGTCCAATAGAAAGTATTAGTAGAATGTGTTGTTACTGAATAAGAACTACTCTGGTAAATACTCTAAAGTTTCATGAGTAGTTGGCAAATTAACTTTACACAACGTGCATGTGATACTTTAAATTAGTTCATGTTTTTTTTTCGCAATTCTAGGAAATGAGTACGTGCTTGACCATGCCTAATTTGTCGAGCATTTCTCTGACCTTTGAAAGTCTCTCCAACAGAGGAGAAAAACTAACCGAACGTTTTCGTGGAATTCGGCAAAATTAACCATATTGTTTTGCACACAAGGATTCCCCTAATGAGAAAAGCAGTTTATACCTTATACAGAAAAGCAGATCGTTTACTGAAGTCGTTAGCCATTGTTAGTAAACAATAGTACCTCAAAATCATTTTAAGGGCAAATATCGACATATTTGACGATATTTGGCATTCGAATTTCCGCTCACATTTTCGACAATCACGAAGTCAACCCTTTCCACTACTGATTTTCCCAGCATCTCTCGGGTCGTCAGTGACTTGAATGTATAATGGAAAATAGGTCCTTTATAAATGTCAAACTGACAAACAAATGTCTAATGTGTCACAATTGAATTTATTTTCGATTTGTAAAGTTTATTTTACTCCTTCAGCTATTATCTTAATCTTACGATCTATTGTCCTTCCACATCTGAGAATTTCTAGATCTACTCTATATTTTTTGCCAGGTTGATGGATAGACAAGAACCACCTTCGCTTTACTACGATTCATGTGCAAGTGGATAGATCAAATTAATATGTCTATCCAGGAAAAAAATAATGACAACTTAAACAAAATAATCCTTAAATTAGTACGGAAACTGCCATCTGGTGAACCACTTAGTTTATGTGATCAGCTGATATATTGTGAGGTTGGTTAGTTTTCCTAAAATTAACATTTACCTGAAATTAAAGATTATTCGAAATTGTGAGAAACACTAAGCAAATTACATATTAAATAACATAGCTGCGTTATTGGTTCGCAATAATTTACGACAGCAATATGTTGACAACGGTGTGTAACTCTTCAGTAGTTCATGGGTACCACTCTAAATACTGCTAGTGAAACGAACTCCATGCTTTCCCCGTCAAGTCTACGTTTGATAAGGTGTCCAATAGCTTCCCTCTTTTGCATAAACCGTAGTAAAGAAACACTCAGATAAGCTACTATAAGAATACAAAATTACCACCATAATTGTTTATTAATATCTAATACAAAAATGTGATGAAAAAAACTCATCTGATTGAACGTATCCTGTACGTTATCCTCTCTATCCATTTTAGCATATTTAACCATAAATATTTGGCATATACTCGAACAAAATCTTTATTTTGTATATTATTAAAACTTAGTAAGAGATTTCTCCGTGTTATTTCTCATCGTTCAAACTAAAGGCCTCTTCTGGTACTGAGGCACGTTGAAGACAGAAAAAATATCGTGTTATCGAGGTATTTAAACAAGTTGGTCAAGAGTTACGAAATGTCCAGATTGTACGTGGTATCTAACCCAATATTGTTTAATTGAAGATCAAATCGGCAGACTTCCAAACGAAAAGAGTGAAGACGTTATAAACAATACAGTAAAGGTTTCCATGCTCTGCATCGTAAGGAAGTTAGAATATGACCAGTTAAAATAATTGTCGCGGATTCCTTTGGCTGGTCAACACTAGCGAGCGGTTTCTAGGCTGACGGAAGGCGACATGGGGAGGGTTGGAGAGGAAGGAAATGGGGAGAGGTGAGGTAGGGGTTGGAAGGTAGGTCAGTCCCGACAGATAAATGTCATGTACGTGTAAGTTGTTTCATAGTCACTAGAACTGTAGGTCGAGGCTGCAGGCAGTAGAAGATTCCGTCATACAGGTGGCGTAGTCGCGCCTCGGACGTGGTCTCGTTGGTTATCGAACCAATGTGCACGAGACGTGAACTAGTCGCGAGATGGAGAGCCGAAAATGAACCCTCGTCAGCGTACTACATAATGGTCGTAGGGACCGTCATGAACTGAGTGACTGAGCGAGAGAAGTGCGAGAGCTGAGAGATAACGAGTCTCCCCCTCGTGATATATTTATATACATTCTGACTCCCGCGTCACACTGTCCTACATACTCGTCTGCCTGCGACGTGTACTTGTCCTCAATACAAAGTGCATACGTGCGCTTCACGACATAATTCTGCCGACTAAAAAACTAATCTAATAAACGACTGTTATTTGTATAATAAATTCACGGAACAATATTATAACCTAAGATTTTTAGTTTTTAAAAGACTCCTAATTTCTATTCCATTACAAATTACAAGGAATTTTATTAAAAGACAGACGATTCAGAGATTACATCCATAAGATACCGAAAGGGTATTCCGCCAATTTTCCTGTTTACAAACCTATTGTCGTTGAAGTTCAACTTTAGTACGGCGATTATTTTTGTTTCCGGAAGTCATAGAATAGTCAGATGGACACACGCTGTACTGCATTGTCGCGGTACTTGTTTACATATACTACTTTTTTGAAAATATACTAAACCCCTGCAAAGGGAAGATGATTAAATGTGTATTTTCACCACTGAAGACTATAAATGCTTGGTTTTATTAGACAAAAAATTCTTGGTATTTTATTTGCGAGGATTTCGAAGTCCAACACACATTGCCCTGGAAAAAGGAGACAACAGAATGGCCGGAAAGTTGGTAGTTCTGTCTAATGAGGTCTTCATTAATAACGACGAATATATAATTTCTTACTACTTGAAAACTCAATTCCTAATCTATTTTTTTTTAAATTAGTACACTCGTACTCCGGTCATAAACAAAACGTTTTTGTCGTTAATTTCAATAAAAATGTAAATTTAATAAAAGGTATCTTTTTTGGTTCACCACATTGTTTTTACAAAACAGTGATAACTGAAATGCCAAATAAATTAACTACACGAATTTAGACACCGAAATGCTGTTTTCATTAAGATAGGGCATTTACGAATTGAAATGATTGACAACTTTCTTAGTTGCAGAGAAATTGACTCTTCAATAATTTGATGAAATGGAATTATACTTCTTTGGCGTTACTTGAAAACATCAAATGATTGGGTTGTGCTATATAATTCATATTGATTTACTTTTAGTACTTAACTTTGACACGGTCATGTATATTAATTCTGTAGTGCCATCCTGGCTCAGGTTTTTTCTCCGCATTTCTTGGCGGTAGAGGCGGAATTGTTATACAGGTTCTCTAGGCTTTTGTCTAGGGGCGCATCTATTAAACAATAAATCGTGAATTTAGTGTTATTACAATTCTTATGAATTTTTGTGCACCATTTTCAGAATAGTCTAGAGTTCGGCAATATTATGAACTTGTGAATTGAATAGTGTGTGTTAAATTCCAAATTTGTTGATATTTTATTAGTATTATAACATATCGTTTACTTTTTACCTTATCTAAGAGTTTGCTGACATTTTTCAATCCACTTCATCGTTCGGGCCCTTTATCAGAGAACTGGAAACATATTTCAAGCAATTTCACCTCGCAAAACATTTATCGAAAATATTGTAATTTGTTATATAAAAATTAAATATATAAAATTGAGTGAACCACAATTATTGATAATGATGATATTTCTTTATTGAAACTGAATATGCTGTGACATATTTCTCCGTTTTATTAGTAAGTTTTGTTTGGTCAAAAAACTTCCCAAATTATTGGAGATACAGTTCAATTAATACTAACACTTAGATGGAGCAAACTAATGCTTCGCTGACGCAAATAGCAGGCATATATTATTTTCTAAAATCTTCAAGCACTAAAGTCAATATCTCTTTAACTGAAATAATACAAATCACTGAAATAAATCAAGAGTTAAGCCCCAAATTTCGAAATATCTCAGTGAAAACTGCACCACACTTTCAGTCACTCTCCCGGTATATGCTACATTACACAACTGCATCGTTCAACTTCGTTAATGCCAGAGGCATTCCTCCTTTGCTTGCGAGCAAAAAGTTGTTAGGGTCCAATTGTAGAGGTATCGCAGTTTCAGACGTGGGAGCAAATTCGAATCTGTTAATTACATGAGCCAGGCCAGCTTTTACTTGCATCAGACCCATCCGCATTCCTAGAAAAAGATAAACAAATTGTTACAGAGAGAATTGTTACAATCTATTATGTTACATAATGTTTCTGTGGAATCATGTATATTAAGGAAAGAAAATGAAGAGATAAATAATTATCCAGAACTTAAGTTGTTTTAACGTAATGTTCCCAATGGATACTTTATATTCAATGGAAGTGATCAATTTTTTGATAAAAATTTAATTAGTATGAAGTGCAGTTGTTACAAAACTATAGTTTACGTATTATCCTGAATCTTGACAATTCTTTTCGTACATTTCAGGGCGGTCAAAATGGGTTTAGAAACTTACTATATCTCTACGATCATAAGTTATTCCAATTTCTTTACCTACACATTTGTGGAATGAAAGGGATATAAATAGTAAATTACAGCATATTATCAGAGAAAAATGCCTGGCACATCTTTGTCTCCAATATTACCCTAAAACCTCTTTATTGTGATATTATATTATCCAGCATCTTCAAAAATGCCCATTTGTTTAAATA